>DWON01008735.1:0-11904 GCA_018251015.1 Phocides pigmalion okeechobee | reverse complement strand
AAACCATTATGGTCAACGTAAACACACTTATTTTTCCCAATATTTATTTTTCCAAAAGTTTCTATGGCTTAACTTTAGAGATCAGTGTACGTAATAATAATAATAAAATTATGTATTGAGTCAAATGTGCCAGTAACAATATGTATTACTAAAAAGAATCTTAAAACTATAATTAAACGAGTTATGTAATTTAACAAATCTAAATTGAAAAACAGATAAAAACACAAAAGACAAGAGAAAGTGGCTCAGTTTTCACAACCACAAAAATTGAATCCTATGGTTAGCTGTTCAGCCACTCCCTCACACTCACACGTAATATCATATTTACGTGTATTATGACCGACTGACCTGACTTTTGGGGCAAAATACATGTTTCATATCGCAGATATAATACTCATAAATAAATTTTTTCAAGATAAGGATATTTTCAGGAGGATCAAATTGAACTACAACCATTTAACAAAACTATAATCTACTGTCATGAAAAAAACATATTTTACATATTCATCTATCTTATTCATAATTATAATAATCTTAATCGATTATTATAACATCGTAAAATTTTTAGTGTTTTTTTTGTATATGAGTTTTCTCTGCTTTTATCTCGTTAGATATGTGGTTTATAGATTTGGTTCCTTTCTCAGTCTAAAACACTGTTTAAGTTGATCTTCTTCTTTCTTGTCGACATGACTGGTTATTAAAGGGACGTGCAGTTAAGTTATTAAGTTGATAACATTGTAGTAATAACTCAAATTCGCCACATTTGTACTTAGTGACTTTTGTCAGTCAAACGGTGATGTGCAGCCATCTTTGACTAAGACAATCACAAATTACGCACGCTTAAAATTTATCAAGTCACAAACTCAATTTAAAAGCAACGGAAGGCGTCCAACCTCAAAGAAACAATGCCATTCGGCGAAAAGACCATGAGAATGAAAAGGCATTCCTCGCTCATCGGAAATACGGATCGCCAAGCATAGCATTTGCATCAGGTCATGTACACACCGGCCCTCGAATATTTACGCTAATTATAATATATACATATAAATAAAATAGGCTTGTCTGTTTGTAATACAGAAGTACTGTGTATAACAAAAATGCATTTTTCATATTTTTTCTGTCTGTAAGTTTATCTGTTTGTTCTGGCTAGTCTTCAAAAAGACTGAAGCGATTTCCACGCGACTTTCACTGGCATATAGCTGATATTATAAGGAGTAAATTACGTTATTTTAAAATTTAAAAAGTTTTTGGGTTCTGTGCAAAACGAAACTTATAAAATACAATATAGATTATAGATTATGCTATCTAACGAAATTATGTGTTCACGTATATTGACCACGTTAAGGAAAAAGGAACTTTGCAAATTGGTAGAACTATAGTTCGAACGTGGTCGTTTCACGGCCGTTCTTATAATTCGCCGTACAATAGTAGGAATTTATGTTTCGGTTCTAAATATCTTTAGCCCTGTTTCATGTTAGACGGGAGTGTCCATGGACTACAGACACCATTTAACATCTAAAACTTTGAACGCTCGTGTGCTAGTTCTTCTCCTACTTTAAACTATAGATCGACCGGGAAGGTACCGCCGCCGCCCTCATAATCCGCCGTAAAGCATTACTTGTGTTTCAGTTGGAGGTACGGTTGCGCCGACACTTTGAAGCGAGGCAACTTAGCCTTCAGAAGTAGCAACGTATTTACGTTCGAGCTCAGATAGGATTTCAGTCGTGTTTGTACGTGGATGTCTACGTATTGCGAATATTTAACATCAAGTAGGTTACATGCACGTTTGCTACTTCTTCGGCATAAAAAAGGTAGCCATGTCATACCATGCCGAATATGGACATTCAATTTCTAACAAAATTGAATTCTCTTGAGGACTAAGATTGACTAAGAGGACTCTGTAACTCCTCTTAATCGAATCCCAAAGTCATAGTAAACTGCATGAGACTCTCCTGAGGACTAAGATGATGATTGGAATGGTAGCCGGCAATTTATTCAATCAAAACGCAAGAGTTGCTTTAAGTATTACGAGGTCGTTAGTTTAACATCGGACGTGCAAGATGTGCAACGAACTTCCTTCCGAGGTATTCACTGAACGCTACGACATGGGACCCTTCAAGAAAGGTGTAAGGAGCTCACCTTCAAAGTCGACGATGCTAGCGACTCCTCTGGTGTTGCAAACGAACATAGGCGACGATGCTGCATCAGATGGCCCGTCCGCATTTTTGTCAGGCTCACATATATTAAAAATAAATCGCCGGTCAAATAGTACTACTGTCAAAAGTAATTACGTAAAACTTTTCAAAATAGAAGCTTACTGACGTCGTAGTTATTTTAATAGCCTTCTATTGTTTCTGTTATCGCACTGACAATGGATTTTTGATGGATTTAACGTCATGATACCTGTTTGTCTATTTAAAAGGCTATTATCAAGGTACATTAATAACCTTTAAACATGCAACACGGACGTACCTATTTGAGATGTTGTTTGCGTACATTGCTTCTGACCAGCGGCTTTTTCCGTGGGATATAAACTGAAAATGGTCGTATAGATCATATAGCAAAACCATTGAAATAATAACTTTTATCATAGTTGCAATAACCTTAATTATAATAATCTTTAGTCGTTGCTTTGGTCTCCATTTTATAAAAAGCTGTGTTGGTGACCCCTTCTTTAATATTTCTTTTTTTACATTGAATAAGTAGCGAAAGAGCTTGTAGACCATCTGGTGTTAAATTGTCTCTGCAGCCCGTGGACATCCACGTTCAACATCAAACACGAGTAAAGCCTACCCGGCGTCGAGCATAATGCGTAACTAATCTTACGCTGAGATGGTCATCTCCAACCAAAACACAAGTACTTCACTACTACTACCCTTCGCGGCGTCGGTGGTACATTCCCGGTGGAAATATTTTTCTACTTTGCAAAATTGACTGCAATATTCTTTATATCATATGTCCCACTGCTGGGTAATGCGCTGCTGATACCCTCAATTTTTTTGTGGTGTTGCTCCGCCACTTTGTGGCGAGATGCACCCCTGTCAGGATTTTAGTCGTTTGGACTCCGACATAACCTTCTGTCGGCCCCGTGGCGGAAGGTAACCACTCCGGGTTTTCCTGACGTAAAAAAAGAACTTGTTACCCTAAGTAAAAACTTAAGCAATATTACTATGTACTAGGCACTCACGATTAACGCAATTTGTTTTTTTTTTAAATCGGTATAAAAAAAATTGTTAACCGTGAGTATCCATTATTGGAGGCCCATTATTAGCCGAATACACATTATTGGAAGCGACAATCTTAGTTCTCTAGAGTATTTTAATTAGAACTTCTGTTCTAATTGAGATTCTACGTGGTTGTACATGGGCTGCAGTGTCCACTGAACATCAAGTGGCCTGCATGTCAGTTTCTTACTTTTTCACAATAAAAAAAAACATAATAAAATGTACAAATACCGCGATAATATTAGATTAAAATCATATAACAGTAATGTTTTACAGCGGATTGTGAAAACGGTGGTGGTATCATAACAAACCGTTGTTCCACCATCTTGTTACTAACAAATTACAAACCAATTCCTGTAAAACATCTATTTTGTAAAAGACAATTCGACTCGATACGTGTTTACACATTCCAAGAAGGAATGTTGGCTTAGTGTCACGACTTGGAAAGTTTTCAAAACATTGATAACAATAGTGTTTAGATTTGTGAGTCTTCGAACGAGTAACATGATGCTGGTATTTTTAACGTGTTCGAATAAAGAAAGGTGTGAAGTTTATACGTAAGTTTGTTGCAGTAACATTGTTTACATAATTAATTAACATATTAATAAATCATAAACAAAAAGCCAATAATTAGTCCCAGGTTGGATCGACGCTGCTTAAATGGGCTGGTTCTTATCTTGCGCAGAGAATTGCGATCGCTATTCAGCGCGGAAATGCGGCTAGCGTTTTTGGTATAGATTAGATTTATATTAGATAGCCTTACAAAATACAAAGCCTAGTACACAAACCCACAAGAGATATCAAAATTTAGATCTATGTTCAACTGGGAATCAAATTCGAAACTCTATTAGAACAGTACAATACTTCTTGCGTCACGCGGGTCATCAAAAAACCACAATGTATAAAAACATTACCAAGTTTCTACATTAATGAGGATCCCTATTTTTTGCTTCTTTGCTGAGTTCATTACTAAACAAAAAATCACGGTAGGTGCCCTAAAAACATTAATTACCTCATAAAGATACTAATAATGTCTAAAAAGTTACTTAGTCATCGGCTTAGTATTCGTGATTTTTATTAAATAAAACGGAAGAAGCAAACGGTCATTATGGTCTACCTGATGGGAAGTGATAGAATGATAGTTTGAATGGGAGATACAACCGCCCTCATTATCCGTTTTAACACTACTGTTGGGCTTCGGTACCCAATATACTTCGGTATTCGATATCCTTGCAATGATTGGAGTCATAACCGAGCTCGTACACAGATGGCGTCCCGGTGGATTATGACTGTGAAAGTGGCGCCTTCTCTTTGAACCTAGTTCCATAATAAATTCAAAGGTTAGAGAATTATAGTTCGACCAGGGAGGTACCACGGCCGCCCTCATAATCCGCCGTAAAGCATTACTTGTGTTTCGATTGGAATGGTGCGGTTGCCGGCTACACTTTGAAGCGAGGCGATCATCTTAGTCCTCGGGAATAGCAAGGTATTTACGTCAAGTTTAGATAGGATTTCGGTCATGTTTGGAAGTGGATGTCTATAGGCTGCGACTTCTTAACATCAGGTGGTTAACATGCTCGTTTGCTACTATTCTCACATAAAAATACGTACGATCTCAGAGGATTTCGCAAAATATTCTTGGTAATATTAATTATTATACTTAAAAATGATAATGAAGTAAGAAGACAATAAAACCGTCTCGACAGCGCATCTAATTGGAAACCAAGAACAAAGACACGTTAAATCTAATTTTCTTAAGCATTCAGTGTATAATACAAGGTTTAGAACTACAAAAAGTTTCCAAATGCCTTTTTTTCTTATTTTTTTGTTGCATGTACATTTTCGTATTTTGACTCAAAGGTATACAAGCGAGACTGTTATTACACTAGCGATACGGCCCAACTTCGTCCGGTTATTAGAATTTATATTTACTTACATTATTTTTCTTTCATACATGCATCCAGTCATTACCTAGTTGCAACAACTAACAATTACAAACATCTAATTCGAACAACATCTGTATTACTATATTGAATTTAACAATATAATTTCTCGCCCAATTTAAAAAAAAACTTAACATATAATACATCAAACCTTCTTCTAGAATAACTCTACCTGTTGTTGAAAAATGTAAGAAAACCCGCGCAGTACTCTTTGAATTTATCGCGTAAAGAAATACAGATGCGACGGGAGACTTTTTTATAATATTTAGAGATACTCAAGGACCACTTAGAATCAGACGAACTGCATGCACATTTGCTGCTTTAATTTGTAAGAAGGATTATACTATTGCTATCTCGGCTCTGGGGATCTTAATGTACTGTAATCACGTAGTTTAAGAACTCACTTTGAAAGTCGAATATCGAATTTGCTTCTCAAATTTAAAAATATATTTCCAATCCAACTACTAAAATACAGAAAATAATGTAAGAAAAATACAAGAAAAATATTGTTCGAATAAAAAAAATGTTGTCCTAACGGAAAGGCGGTTGATAATAAACATAGAAATTAATTGAAAATTTTTGATTGAATAAGACCAATTGAATATAAAAATAAATAAAAACAAACATAATAAAAATATAGGAAACATAACAAAGAAGTGTCGATAAAAAACCAAAAACACAAGCAAGCAACATGCAAGAATCTGATTAGATATACAAACCTAAACGTGGAAAAATAATGCGAGTCGCATCTTGTATTGTAGTTACTTTTAATAATTACATGTCAATAATAACTCATAACGTGCAGGTGTTCCATAAATATTCCACTTGTGGAAGGAACGAGTGCATGAAATTGTTTCTCAGATGAAATCATTGAGATAAACACACATAATATTTACTTCCATAGCATTTATTTATTTTACATGGATTTTTCTATTTACATTGCTGCGTATCACGACATTGGGTTTCGCAAGCAACGTGGCGACGCATCTATGTACGACACCAGAATGGTCTCTTTGATATAAAGATCTAGTAAGAAACTAACATGCTATCCATCTCTAAATGGTCACTGTTTCTTATGGACATATAGAACAATCCAATTTAAATACAATAGCGTTACTATTTCTGAGGACTAAGTTTGTCGCCTCCTTGTATAAGTGAGGCATCTTCCACTAATTTTCTGAACCGCAAGAATTGTTTAACGTAGAAATGGGCGTAACATATTCTGAAGCCTTAAAGATTCGACCATCTTTTTCGTTCAATTATAATGACCTTTACAATTTTTTTTTCCAAAAAATATTTTACACAAACGCATCTAGATTACATTGTTATTGTATATATTCCGATATAATGTATATAATATATGTATTCCGACTCGAAGCAATGAAGCTTATATATGTACATAATCTGTTATTTGTAGACCTATCTTCTGTCACCCCATTTGTCATTCTTGTTTGTTGTTCCTATCGCCACTTTAGCCGAATTCGGTCCAAGAGGCTGGCAAGGTCCCAAGATTTACTTCCCTCGCTAATGGGAATTAAGCAATACTCAGAAGCCTTTACACATGTTTATGGTACCATCAACGAACTTCAAATAACAATTTATCATTTTCTGCTATCCATTTTATCTTCCACTACAAGGCACAGTTCTCTTTCTACTACTAGAGGAGACCTAGACCATTCTACAAGTTTGAATTCACATATGTCGATTTTAATATTAACATTTTTATTAACCAAGAACATAAAACTAATTAAACAAACAAAAGCCTAACCTATAAAATCTAAAGGGAGTCCGTGTCCATGAGGCATGGTTCGAAGAACACTCGCTGCATTCCCGCGTTGAATAGCAATCGCAATTCTCTACGCGATGTCGTTTTGTTTATAATTTACATACGCTTAATGAATGACAAAGTTACAATGTAAAATCAATTCATCGGCTTTGAGCACCCTGTTGGGACCGGGAGAAAGAAGTTGGCGGAAAAATACTCGGCGGTCCCTTATTATGCATTATACGGACTCGTAGAGATACCATTCTATGGCTATTCGTCTTTAAGACGTTTTTAAATCACCTATGTGGTCCGACAAAGATATGTATCGAGAAGCTTAGGACAGATTGCCTAACTTATCTTCATACACGACTACAGAACTCCTATCTTTAGTCGTACGTAAATGCTCTTAACATGGGCGACTCATATCGACGATAACTTGTGATCAATGTCGAAATTTCAAGATGTTACATTTGTGTGCAAGCACAAGTATTCGTATAATTGCAATTTACGTTAAACTATTCGCTTCTATTTCATAAACAAAAATTATTACCACACAACTAAGTCATCCCAAATTCTGTACTATTTTGTAAAAAGAATCACGTCAATTGACCCTTCGCTAGTGTTTTTGTCTACATAAGACCGTCAATAAATATTATTAAACAAAGTCTCCGGTCGCGTCTGTCTGTCTGTTCGCGATAAACTCAAAAGTACTAGACGGATTTTCACACAGTTTTCAACAACAGATAAGGTGATCCCTGAGGAAGGTTTTGGCACCTAAAAAGTTAAGTTTAATTGTAATTTACATGAGAAATTAAATAGTTAAATTAAATCTAGTAATTCAATCGTCGTTCGAAATAGATGTTTCTTATTGTTAGTTTTTGCTTCAGGGTAATGACTGGATGCATGTATGAAAGAGAAATAATGTAAGTAAATATAAACTCTATTACCTGAGCGAAGCTGGGCTGCATCGCTAGTTACCTATAAAGAGAAAATGACCACATACAAAAACAGAATCGCTCATTCGTTAACATACCTATTACAATGTGAATTAAATACGAAACACATCGTCATGGTTGATCGGTACCTAATCACTATATAATGGATCGTCAAACAAATAATAATCATTTATCCACTCATATCTTTATAAATGTCCGTATTGTACTCGTATGAGGAAAAATATAAACTAATTAGAATTATGAGGATGATAAATATTGCGTATTTCATTATATTTTCTTGTCGATATCTCATTACGATAGGCACAAGTTTCGGGACTAAGTGTGTTAGTTGAAGAAAAATATGTTTATTATTATGATGATACTGGTGATGAATATAATGGTGATGATGATGATAAATATAACAAAAATCAATATAAACGAAAAAACGATAAAAATCGCTGTCTGGTAAAAAACGGAAAACTATTTATAGGTCTTTGTAAATGCATTAGAAGACAGGAAGGAAGAAGAGCTTTTTGTTATTAGAAATTTCGGAAATCCTCCTAGCTAGTAATAATAAGCATAATGGTAGATGGCCAAGAAGTTATGATCTCTCTCACGGGCATCCAGGGCTCAAATTTCTGGCTTACTCTAAATTAACGAATAAATAAATTAAATACTAACTTCAACGGTGAAAAAAACGTAAGGTAACTTGCGTGCCAAAGAATGCTTCATATTTTTTTTCAAAACAGTTAAATCTACCAATCGTCATTTGACAGTTTGATGATTTATGACGTAAACCTCATTCTGAGAACAGATCCATTCCCGCTAAAGGGATATTAAAACAAAATTCTGAAAGGTCACCTAACATGGGACAGTAACAGGCCGTTATGTACGATGACGTATATATGTATGTTATGACAGTAAGTGATAATAATGGTGATGATGATAATAGATTAGATGATATTGATGATGATAATACTTTGTTTCAGACAGTGAGACGGTTATGGAATACCATTAAGACACAGTTATGCACGATAGCGATATCCGTAACACTGTTCAACTCGGTGCGTCTGCCGCGAGAAGCGCTGAAGTATGGGGAGGTGCCATATCTAATAATCTACTCCTTCTGGATGCTGGCAATATGTCTACCGTCGGCGCTGCTTCAGCTGGCAATGGGACAGATAAGTCATCAAGATCCGGTTGGCGTTTGGAGAGCGGTCCCTATACTTAAGGGTAAGAATAAATAGAAATATGTTACAATTTGCAGCTATCCAAGTTCGCCTACGACTACGCCGTCTCCGCCTATCTCTTATTCAAATCCATAGTAAACCAATGCTGTGTTCTGCTTTTAAGGGTAATGATAATAGACAGGTTCATTTTTAGAATGCGTTTTATCTTTGTTTCCGGGAATAACAGCATATACATTTATGTATCTATTTACTTAAGGTCCACCAACGCAAGAGACACTGTCATATATATAAAATCTTACACAAACGATATAAAATTCACGTTCCTGCGAAGGCAGGTGAACACAATATGTAATGACGAGCTTAAGTTGGGATTCCGGTTCTAAATGACGTTTTTTATAACTTTCCATAGATTTTTGTCATGGGTATAAACACCCAGACATACTTAACTATGTCATATACATAGTCAAGTATGTCCATGGAACCTTAGAAATAAGGATTTCTGGTGTGAATATTTACTTCATACTTACTGTCCCTGTAATTTCGTTCACGTGTTCCTAAAAAAGACAATCCAAGTGACAGTGAAAAGTTTAATTATAATTTAATTAAATATAATTAAAAGTTTAATTATAATTTTAAAGTTAAAAAAAGTTTAATTTAATTAAATTATAATTAAACTTTGTTTGGGTATTTTTCATTATCTGTTTACGGCAAATACGGTTTTTATTCAGAATATTGTTATTACAAAATTAATTAATGCTATTTATGTACTTACGTTAATCAATATTATCCTCCAAACCGAATGCATAATAATATGAAACCTAAATATTGATAACGAAATATTATATATACGTTATATGACTGTTTAACTTTAACCAAAACTTTGTTGTACAAAATATACATTATTACTTATTTACATTTGGTAGAAAGGTATGTTTTTTATGTGAGAAGAGTAGCAAACGAGCCTACAAAACCTCTGATGGTAAGTAGTCGCAGCTCATAGACATTCATGTACAATCACAAACGTGACTAAAATCCTTTTTGAGCTCGAACATAGATGCGTTGCTTCTCCTGAGGACTAAGATGGTCGCCTCGCTTCAAAGTGTAATTAGCAACCGCAACTTTCCAACCCTAACACAAGTAATGCTTTACGGCGGATTATGAGGACGTCGGTGGTACCTCCCCGGTCGAACTATAGTTCTCCCACCTTTAAACGGTGCCGACTCACTAACAAATGAATACCTTAGTCGTCAAGAGTAGCAATGCATATGTCAACTTCAAGTAAGACTTGTTTTTAACGGAATTAGTTACAACTTACGGACGGTAGAGATCCCTTACCATCAGAAGGACTGCATGTTCGCTTGCTACTCTCATTTTACGAAGAAACTAACCTTTATTTCTTGTTACAGGTGTCGGTCATCTGAAACTTTTAACCTCTTTTGTCTGCTGTGTGTACAATATCTTGTACATAGCCCTCGCTGCTGCATACATCATATGGATAGCTAAGGGAAGCTTCCCTTTGAGGGAATGCGCCAAATTACATATAACACCCGTAAGCGTAATTATAGAAACATTTTTTTGCGCTAAATATAAGTTCATAAGCACTATAAAAAAGGAAATAATTTAAGTCGAATGTTGCTTAAATAGATTCTGTTACAAATAGGAGCACACACGAAACTTCCTCTTCTTGTTAAAAAAAAAGTCATCGAAATCGGTGCACGGAGTAAAGAATAATCATTGAACATACATAAAAATATCCGACGAATTGTTATTAAAGAATTATATTTTTAGTAATTGTTTAAAAAATATAAATTACTACCTTTTTAAGTGGATTTCTTGCGATATGTAAGCTTAGACGCCTGCTTTAATTGTATAGCAATACATAACTTGAGAAATAATAATAAGATATGGTTATCTTTACTATAAATATTTTTGATAACTGCTCAGTTCCAAGATACTATGGCGTAGTAATATATAATCTATAACTAAACCAGAGGAACTCGCACTCTACGTACAAAATTTTAGGTAGACATCAATAGTTTTTATGTTAAAACAAAAGCAATAAAATTGAATAACATAACTCTTGTAATATTTATCGTTAATGACAGACTTATATCTGAAACGATCATTATAGTCCTCAGGCATACCAGTGCATCTGTAATTACAAAAAGCACTCCAATCATACATAAGTCCATGGAAGTGACCATTTTGCATCATGTGGACTGCATGGTCGTTTGGTACTTTTACTGTAAATTAATGAATGTGTTAGGACAACTTACATACGACCACCTAATCTTAAACTAAGCAGAGTCACTGTAATCACTTATTACCCAAACTTTTGCCTTGAAGGCGAATCGAACCCACAATCTACGACTTTGCAGTACACTAACGACAAGACTAAGACGCTGATCAAAAATATAAACACAATGTATCAGATGGTAGTAATTTGATAAATTATTTAACTTTAATTTATAAATTTATTTTTTATTCACAGTATGGCTATGAAAACAAAATGAACGCCTCGGAATGTTTTAAGTAAGTATTTTAAATGCAAACAATTTAAATAATTTAATGGGAGTCAATTGTTTATTCAACGTCCGTATAACTTTGCAAGTAAATGTTATGTATTTACATTCGTTAGACACACTTGGTTATTACATAAAGTGTAATTAATTAGTCAAGCGATATATCCGATGAATTAAACGGGTATACATATAGTAATAAATAAGATTAATCCTTATGTACCTTTATTTTATTTATTTCATTACATAAAACTTACATAATATAGCGTAATTATTTAAATACAGACTATATTATTATACTAAAGGTGGTAGAGCCGTTAGAGCTCGC
>DWON01008734.1:0-11907 GCA_018251015.1 Phocides pigmalion okeechobee | reverse complement strand
ATCTTATCCTCCGGCTATCTTAATCCTCAGAAGTAACAACGTATCTACTGTCAAGCTCAGATAGGATTTCAGTCGTGTTTATTGTTGTTCGTGGATATCTATGGGCTGCGACAACTTAAAATCTGTGTATTCGTAGATGATACACAGATGCTAAAAATTTTCAGTATTTCAGTAATTTGTCGTATCTTCAGTCTAATCAATAAGCTCCAGACTAGGGCCGCCTCCCGCAATACTGGTCCGATCATATGTATCAGCGCCGCAGTCAGTGTTAACATAAAAAGGAAGAACTGATGTGGCAGTAGTAAAGGCTAGATGACGGAACTAAATTCATACATTCTATAGTTCTGTTCTTTTAGAAAACCATTTATGTTTGAATTTAAATTCCAAGTTGGCTCTTTGATTGAATGTTGATAAAATGTTGATAAAATATTTAGATAAGGCTTTATATGATTACACTTGAGATCTAAAGTTTGTGGTTTAAAGTAGCATAATACTTAGTTGTCTGACAGAAAACTGGTAGACGATAGGCGCTACGCTGCTCTTTCACTAGAAAACAAGTTAAACGAATTAGGAATTATGTGTACTGCCTTCAAAATTTCTACACGTGTTAAAGTTAAGTAAGTAATTAGTACGGGAAGGTACAATCGCTACGCAGTTCCGCCATGAAGCATTACTTGCTTTTCTATTAGAAATGTGTGGTTGCCGGTTACATATAAAAGCGATGACTTCATCTTCATCCTGGGAGGTAGTAATGCATACTTTCCCATCGTAGGACCTTCGAGAGGACTTATGTTCAGTACAAGTTCCTTATTCAAAGTTTCCTTATTTATGATTCAATTATTCACGGGTTAAAACTGCGACTACTGATTTTGCATTTTTTTTGATCCAATTAGTATATTAAAATCGCTTATCAAGGTACCAGTTATTTTCACTACTGCTGATAGGTGCCGTTGAGGTTTTTAAATTCAATTGCCATCACAAAAATAAAATAAACGTCGGCAGTAATATATGCTTAACGTTAAAAGTCTAATGCCATCACAACGTACAAATGTTATATATTATATCGCTACTTCAAAACAAAAGGGCAACAACGCGAAATGACCTAATTTTACAGGAGAGCCATTTAAAGTTTTCAAAATCAGTTCTTGTATAATTGCTCTGTAATTTTAAAACCGATTAGTTAGAAAGATATTTTTATCCTGCTTTTAATGGTTGATTCGGATGTGTGACCGACAAAATTTGATTTTTTACAATAAAAAGGATTTTGAATATTTTTGATTTGTGGTCCTTTTGTTTTAAAGTAGCGATGTGTATGTGTCTACTTGTTTGTATGAGTCAACAATCATGATGTATTTTTTACAGGCACCACCTCCATAACAATATAAATAAAACGTAAAACCATTAGCAGAACACTCTCGCTCAATACGTCGTACTATAATAGGGTCTCGCTCTATTTTGTATATTCAATTAACGTGCACTTAAATATACACACACAAGCCGGTGACAACTTTCTCCTCATCCGCCATCAAAGTCCTTAGTACTCCAAGACACATATACGTCATAGTTACCTATGAAAGTTGTAGATGTCACACATCGAAATGTAATCGAATATTGTATTATGTGTCCATAATCATTTGTATCGATGATATGATTTAATGATAGTATCGATACTGATGTTTTGATGATAATAAAGTCGATGCATTTTAAATAAATATTTTGATATAAGACAACTGAAATATAGAAATGATACAGGGACAACCAACATCCGATTCGTCGTGTTCTATGGGGTTGATGAGGTTCTATGGGGTTATACTCTAAGCTCTGAGGGCCTGTATAAATAGTCGTGAGATCGGTTTTTATGGACATTTCAGAATTACTAATACACTGTTGTACCATCACTCACATCCTATTCATTATAACCTTATATCAAAAGTAATTAAAACACTTAAATTAGTCAAAAATCGGGCCCTACATTGATGCTAGGTTGACTTACTTGTATGAAGGTTGAAATAAGTCATTTTTTGGTAACTGTCAAATCCTTACTATAGCGTCTTTTATATTATACTCTCTATAGAATATCTAAAGACTCTCTCTACATCTACTCTAACATTTGCTTTACACGCCGTATAGGCGCTATGTGCAAACTTCACTTGCCGTTTAATTGCGTATAAATATTTATTAAATAAACTTGTCCACACATTCCCATACATATGATAATATATTCCACTCATGAAGATAGAAAAATAGGGGATGCAATTTTGTATTGGAGTTATGTTTAAATTGGAGTGTGTTCTGTGTGAATACAGACATAATTAAAATACATTTGTAATATAATGTAGTGATGCTAATTTGGTGGCGCCATCTATGGGAGGCCTATGTTCGATAGTGGACGCGTAAAGGCTAATAGATGGATGCTGATTTACGTTTTATAATAAACTACATTACTTCATTACGGTCGGAAAATTTGAGATGGAATTTCTTTGAAGTTTCTTTCTTCTTTTTTTTAATTAACACTTTCCCTGCGGCTACAACACTGTGTAATTCTGGGCGGGATGCGCTTGCTTGCTTGTTGTACGAACAAATTTGTATAGATTACGAAGGAATAAAAGTGCTGTGTTTACGTCGGCGCTACAAGACTGCGGAAATAATGTCTGTGTATTACTAGACGCTACACGAATGCTGATAAATTGTCGGCACATCTTTAATCTAGAGTCTAAAATTATTATCTATTTTTTTAGGGAATTGAATAAAATAACACATAATTATATACAGAGTTTTATTAACGATATCCTAAAACTATATTAATCTATCAGTTCGTTATAAAGCTCATATATTAATTTAATTGATAGTCAATGACGATCCCCTTTGAGCAGTGGTCACCACATCCGTTGTCACTCCAAAGGTCTGGGATCGATTCCAGGCCAGGCCAGGATTCTACCAGATGCTTAGGGCAACTTTAGAATCTGCCCTGAATCTGAGTGTTTTTAAAGTAAAAGTAATTGTTAAATATTCCAGGCTTTACTAATTACCTAACCCTTGAATAACAATGGACTGGACATTAAAATACTGGAGAGAATGTAATAAAAAATTCACTAGCGAAGAATAAGTACTAAATATCAATTTTAAAAAGTACAACCCATTGCTAATTCCGCCAATTCTCGAAAATGTGATAAGTTTATCGTCGGCACTAATCTTCTTGGGCTGAGTCCTTAACACTGTCCCTGCTGCGTACAACACTGCTGTAATACCCGATCTTATATATGAGCGCAGCAGTTAAGTGTTAATCCTTATCTTTGTAACAAAATTTTCCCCAGCGTTGGGACAGTAGGTGATAATGAAAATAAGATATTGTTTACCTAAATGATAGTTATAGTATACACACTAAAGTTATTGAGCATCACAATTTTAGTATAGTTAACTTTATAATTATTCTACTTATTTACAATATAGTTCCGACTTCCCGCACTTACACACAATAGGAGTTATATTTGTTTAATTATATGGTAACTAAGTTATGTTATACAAGATATAAAATGTAAAGGCGTTCATTCATTAAAAGAGGCGATTTTGGCGATTTTTCGTTTCCTCTCCATCACACTCCGTAATAGTATGTGAGATTTTTCAAAAATTATATTGCTAGGGTATATACGTCACTAACTTTTGCACGGCTTTAGTCACGCAGTACTCGATTTTATAATACGTTCATACAAACTTTTAATTCATGTCCTATTCCCTTAGAGGTGAAATTTCCAAATACCTTTCTTAATTACTACTTACGCTGTATAAAGGTCTATCTGCATTCAGGATTCTAGGTTTAGCGGTTTCTGCTGTGCATTGATGTCGAGGTCTGTCACTTTACTCTTACTAGATTTAATAGCAATATTTTAATTTAGAAACATATTTTACTCAATTTAATTCTGTTTCCAAATGACATATTTTACACATCTTAATTTGGTTGAAGGCAATTTTACTTAATATTACTTACTCATACTTTATTGAATCAAGCTAAATGTGGTACAAAAGATGGGTTAATGTTAAAATCTTTGTCAACATTGTTTCTTCTAACGAAATATTACGTTATTATTGCCGATGCCTTCCCTCTACCCCTTTTCCCCCGCGAGTTTCGCCTCGTCCCCCGCCCCCGCAATCGCCTCACATAATCAACGAACGCCTCAATGTGTTACAAAAACCACATTTCGATTATTACGAAGTTTCTTATTGCAAATTTTCAGTTTAAAATGTTTGCCTACTTAAGTAGAACGTATCTATAATATTAATTTTAATTAGAATTTTCGGCTTTTTCGACCTTAAAGAAATATAAGAGTAGTTTAAACAGATATTTTCTTAACATTTTTTTTATTTCATGTTTGCAATATCGCCCATTTGCGAAGACAGTGTGACATCTTAAATTTAATTTAACAGGAGACGTTTTTTTAAATTTTTGATCGATTCTAATTCTTAAATAGGTATAGCACGTAATACTCGTAGTGTTAGAGCATGTTTTTCGTCAACTAATATTGTAACCATTCATGTAAGTCATTTCGTTATCCAATCGCATTGAATTTGTTTTCAAAATAATAAAATTTAGAAAAGGCATAGAGTAAGCTCATTTAATTTTGGGTTAAATAATTAAACAGTTTAGGTCGTTTAAAAATAGCATGGAATTATATTACTCTGATTAGATAATTAAATGAGTTTACCCTCCATGCAAAATATTCCTATAATAAACATTATATTTCCTTGGAATATTTTTGAACTTGTCATTATGAAACTGATGCAATCCATTCAATACTAATTGCTTATTCCCATTTGTTCTAATATCTATGTTATTATATTAAGGATAGTTGTAGCGCTCAGAGTCCCCCGTTGCCGCAGTATTCGCCGATACGATCCGAGATACACTCGAAGATGTCGAAGGAGACATCGCAGTTACGTCCGTTATCTGATAACATGAGAATTGTATCTAGACAAATATATATTATATGTAAATTGATATACATCTTATGAATATAATATACTGTAGTTATTTTAACTGGGACAGTCTCAGGAAATAAAAGATGTAAAGAAATTTTCAAAGGATTTTTTAATCGAGCCAGTGGTCATATCTATATTTTTAGTAAGCGCAAGCTTTCTATAATAATGAGCAAAATTAACCAAAATTATTTTTATGTCGATCGACTCAATTTAATTCTTGTAGCATTCTGTTGCTCACTAAAAGTGGATAGAATTCAGACATTTTTTTACTATTCGTAGGACACAAAAGATAACATTTGTATTTTGTATTTTGTTATTCTAGAAGTTACTCAAATCTAACAAAGTTTTCCGTACTATTTATATGAAACAAAAGTGACATGTCATTTTTTTGTATTAACCTACAAAGCTCCATAATGGTTACATCAGATTGTATTGAAAAAAAATCTGGATGTTAGTAAAATCTTTGGACATTCAATCCACTTCAAAGATGCCTTACTTACCATCTTTTTCTTCCAGTAATCCACTACTCCAAAAAAAATTGATATTCATGATATTTTAGCTAGCTAGCTTTTGAATGGACTCAGTTATATTTTAGTGCGTCAATCTGTCAATTAAGACTTTTTGTATGAGACAAAATAGTTTTCTTATACACATCTACGCACTTTTAGATTAGTATTATTTCATTGTAATGGAAGAAAAGGTTTGGATACCAGAAAATAATAAAATTTTTGCCCATTCAGTCTATTCCAAAGACACCCTACTTCTTCTTCATCAATAATCCATTACTTTTTCCATCAATGAAAGGAATCTATTTCTCACCCATAGGCACACTTCTTGAGAACTTATCGTGGTTCCTCATGAGGCATTCCCGTGACGCTTCCAGGACAGCCATGAAGTAGCCACGCTCGTTAACGCCGTCCGAGTACAAGCCCACCAGGCCCTCCAGGGTCGGGAAACCATAGCCGTCCACCTGGAATCACAGGAGCATCCGTCAAAAAATTCTCATCCAGTAACAAAAGTAGGTGATAGAAGATTTAATAGTTATGATTTTTTAATAAATTAGTCATTAGAGAAATTTTTAAATAGTTGAATTTAAAAAGCGATGCGACTGTTGTTTTCTGCCAGCTTTTTTCTCCCTGACAACATTAGCTATTAGCGGGCTTAAAGCCGATGTAAATTGTACTCTTGACATTCATTGAGTTTATGGTACTTTATAATGAAACAAAAAATAATAATTTGAATTAATATTTTAATTTGTTGTATTCCATTTGTTAAAAGATCTTGTGATCAAATTATCTCATGAATAAACGAATAGCCAACATATTACATCAAAACCAAAACAAGAATATAAAAAAAATATGGAACGGAACGCAAAAAATAATCTATGTTAAAATAAAAAAATAATTTAAAGATTTATGTTCTATTCTATGAATTATAACTGGCAATTGTTCATTATTAATATACGCAGTGCTAAAATCTCATTCTCGTTAGTAATAAAATATCTGAGGTTTACGACTCGCGGGGTTAAACTATGCCTTAAGCCTTACAGTATGGTCTGTTAAAGAGATCTGTTATGAAACAGAAAAGGCTATGTCACAAATTTCTCGACAGTTGAGTCGTAATAAAAATTATGGTTTTAAAAAAATCTGAAAAAACGTGTAATGAAATACGGATTACAATAAACAAAACTTTTAGTTTCGTTAAAAAATAAATACAGTAAATTAAAGTGTTACATACATACGTAATGAGGATAAACCGAAATTGACGAATTACGACTAAATCAGCATTTTTCAACTAGCAAAATTAATTAAACTTTTCCGTATGTTACCCTTTTCTTAATTATATGAATGAATAAATATAGGAAAAAAATACATGAAAAATAAATAAAAAGTAGAGAGTAGTGGAGGACAGAGGTTACGACAGCATAACGATATGCTATACGAGTTGGTCACGCTTGACGTCAAAAAAGGCAAATATATAGTGTGGGCTCACTAAGAAATTATACTTGTTTGTCGTGATTAATAAAATATTTTTAAGCATGGTCACTGAGCAAACAACGACTAGACGAAACTAACGACATCTGTGTACAATACCCATAGATTGAGTCAAGAAGGAGAAAACATAGCTGTTTCAACATAGATGGCGCTGTATACAATATTGATATAATTGACTGCGTTACTTCTGCGAAATTTCGTCTCAAGCTAAAATTGACTGTGATATGGTTTATATAGTGAATTGCGTATGATTCGTGAAATAAATGTAACTTCAAAAATAGAAGACAAACGTCCAATTTGCTCATATTGGAGGTCAATTTAAATTATTTCAGCCTAGTCCACAGTCAGATTATTACTTATTTCTATTAAGCTCTAGTAGTATTTGATTCTTTCTACTCGACATGGTTCTGTGGTGCCTTTTATGGAAACGAAAAAATGATTAGCGGTAAGTCGCAAAGTCCTTGAAGCCTATTGCACCATTAATTGAATATATCTTCGCGAATAACAATCCCTCTTCGGGCAGATGTTTATGACAGCCATATTTCTGTTGCGGATCTTTCGAGGATCGGACATAAATAGGCAAATTTCTTTAAACACTTTACGACTTACTCGTATGGTTTATGGTTAACAAATTGGAGCAATTAATGTGCGACACGGCCGGACTAAAGCAGGTTTCGTGAATTTTTATTTTTATAGACGCCGTCGGCCTTGTAATTTGATTGGCGCTTATTGAATTTGGTTCAAGCCATTTATGCAAGTAACCAGGCGCCTTACTATTATCCCTTACATCAGGTTTATTTCAAAATGTTGTATTAATGTTCCACAATTGGAAAGATTGGCGTCAGGGAAGAAAAACGATTATTTTATGTTTAGTTCAACTGTTTACCCAAGTTAAGATATTTTTCTAGCATTAATGGGGATCTATACAATAGTTAATGTAATGTAAAAAGTAATGCTAGAAAAAATATAATATAGTAATAACTATTATAATAGATTATGTGTTATATCGTCTGACGCAATTTCCATCCCCTCACTAAGTGCATTATGATTTTATTCCCAAATGCGCCTAAAAAAGAAGTTGACCAACTAATACGAAGTTAATTTTAAAAAACAATAAAGTAAGTATTAAGCTAACGTGTCTATTATCACAATTAATGATCTCAGAAAGCTTTCTAAACGAAACTAAACCGTGTCGCCTTATCTCCAATTTTAGTAAAAGCGTTACTATTTCAACTATTTGAGTGAACAACCAACAATTTAATAAAGATTAGAGAACAGTAAAAGCGTACTTACCGCTTTCACTTTTCTGTACACGCACTGCAGTAGGCACTGGAAAAGAAAACATACAATACGAGTCAATACACTGCCAATAATAGTAATTAAAGAGAGTTCTTATAAGTAATGAGGCGAGAAGCTGATAATAAATTTATTAGATGTTATGCAAAGATTGTATTATATAACTATAAATGGCCCTCTAAAGGTGGGAGAACCACAGTCCGACCGGGGAGGTACCACCACCGACTTCATAATCCGCCGTAAAGCATTACTTGTGTTTCGGTTGGAGAGGTGCCGTTGCCGGCACTTTTACTTTTAAACGAAGCCATCTTAGTCTTCAGGAATAGCAACGTATCTTCGGTCGAGCTCAGATAGGATTTCAGTCGTATTTGTGGTTGTACGTGGATGTCGATGGACTGCGACTACGATTATGAGGGCGGCGGTGTTATCTCCCCGGTCGAACTATAGTTCTCTCATCTTTAAAACAAAACATATAAAACCAAATAATAACATACCCCAGCAATACGTTTCTCGTCATGTGTAAATGGCACCTCTCGCTTGTTGCGTCGCCTTTGCGCGGGCATCGTGTGTTCCTCCTTGATAACATCTAGGGCCTCTGTAATTGTAAGAAATTAATTAATTAATACAAATTATTTATTGTAATTTATTTACGAAGAGAAAAAACCTGTACGGTTCAACCGATGATGTACCTATTTGTAGCGTAAATCAACTCTTGGGTCAGTCGTTACTCTATACTACCTTTAACCAAAACGCTTTTCTTTGTAGATTGTACTCTCTTTGTAGGTTGGGTTATCTATGTAAGAGGAAAATCTTTCGATGGGTTGATCAATGGATAGTTTCCAGCCAAAACCTATTAAGTACGATATTTTATTAACAACCTGCAATTGAATACCATTCACAAACAGATGCTTTATCTAGGACAGGTGTGTCACGACTACCATTGAAACGTTCACTTTTGATAGTTTCTAAATGTTCGTAACTAATACGATTATTAAATAATTAAATATTACGCAATGGTATGCAAATGAACCTGGACTGTGAAACTGGAGAGCCACCACAGTCGTGGTGTGTCAAAAATGATGGTTCAAAGGCGTACAGGCGAGGTTAGTTAGCTTTTGTTTAGTCAAGGACTAAGTAGTAGGGAGTAAGAACACATCTGTGATCGACTTCAGATAGAATTCTGGTTCTATATGAAGTTGATAATAGATGTTCATGAGTCACATTGACAAATAACTGTCACGCGGACTGTATGCTCGGTTTTTTATTTCAATTATTGAAGTTGAAAAGGAACTCTCTTTGTACAATATTATTTATTAAGATTACGTTAAATATAAGTCGGAGAGCATATAATGGAACGTCAAGCCCGAATTGACTTTTGTATATTCGGAACATGAGGTTGGTAACACTGCAAGTTTTTAGGTTGCTGTGTTCATTTGGTTTTGGCGCGAAAACGGGAAATGACAGATGACAGTTAAAAAACCGTCGTAAAACAGGTCATTTAATAATTCATAAAACGTAGGAAGTGTACATTGTGTTAACAATTTCAGTCTGACTTCACTGGGTTTCTATAGAAATAAGTCATATTTTTCACGAATTATTAAATAATTTATAATTATGTCCTGTTTGAGCTTCTCACAATGGACGGGAAGCGGCCAAGTAATAGCTGAACATCAATATATAACAGTTGCCCACACAACCCCCCTATCTTTTTTTTTAATGTGTGAAGAGTAGCAAATGAGCATACAAACGACCTGATGATAAGTAGTCACAGCCCATGGACATCCATTTACAATCACAAATAAGACTGAAATCCTATCTGAGCTCGAATATGGAAGCGTTGCTACTCCTGAAGACTAAGATGGTGGCCTCTCTTTAAAGTGTAGCCCGCAACCGCACCTCTCCAACCTAAACATAAATAACGCTCTACAGCGGATTATGAGGGCGGTGGTGGTACTTCCCCGGTCGAACTATAGTTCTCCCACCTTTCTATATATATTTCCTATATAAGTAATAAAATAATTACATAAATTGAACAATACATATTACTAAATGCCCCTTTTTGTTTTTATTATGCATAATATTTATCGTTAAACAAATTTTGTGTTCTACGTAAACATAATAATGTAACTCAGCATGAAATGTTACATAAATATTTATCTAATCTACTTATTTATTGATTATTATGATATATGTTAAATAAGATTACGAAAGTAGTTACGCGAAACATCAAGAAATCAGATTATAACAAATAATTATTAATTATTATTATATACATATGTACATATTACGTATAAAATAATTGATGTTAATAATTTATCATACATGTTTAATCAAGTAGTAATTTTGTATAACGAACTATTTAATTGCTATTTATTTCTTTTTTTGTTTAAATTTCCGTTTCCCTCACGCGATATTTCGTTAAGTTGGTACCGACAATTTTGGTAATAATTATAAACTCATTTTAGAAATTTGTCTTTGTTGAAATTATTACTAACTAAGTTTAAAGACTGTTAAAAATACAAACAAATTATTAATATAATTTGTATAATTAATAAAAAAAAAATTAAAGACTGTTAATAAAAGTTCAAAATTATTTATTTATATATTTAGCGCTTTATATCATTCTACTGTATAATAAATAAATAAATAAATATGTTAAAAATCGAAATTTAACGAATTTGTTAAAAAAAACAATCTATTGATATTTAAAAAGCTTGTATTTATTTACATAATTTAATATATTAATAATTAGTTGTATTTGACTTATATAATTAGATAGTATACACTATAGTTCTTAAACACACACTTTTAAAGGCAGGAGAACCATATTTCGACCGGGGAGGTACCACCGACTACCTCATAATCCGCCGTAAAGCATTACTTGTGTTTCGGTTGGAGAGGTGCGGTTGCCGGCTACACTTTCAAACGAGGTGACCATCTTAGTCCTTAGGAACAGCAACGCATCTATGTTCGAGCTCAAATAGGATTTCGCTCGTGCTTGTGGTTATACGTGGATGTCTATAGGTTGCGACTATTTAACATCAGGTGGTTTGCATGCTCGTTTGCTACTCTTCTCAAAAAAAGACAGTTACTTGTAGTAATCACATTAACGAAATATTTTAGACCACACACATAATTGATAGACAGACGTTTTCTACATATTCATTCAATTCTCAGATTGATAAGCTACGTAATAACTACTTGGCATGTTACAATTTCCTGTAAGCAATTTTAGAGGAAGCGATTTCCAATTTCCTCCGCGAAACGCTTGCGTTACTAAAGCATGAAATCTACTAAACAGACCGCTATACCAGTTTTGCAACCGCAACCAAATACTTCTATTAACAGATTGATACGATATTAAACTAATTAATTCGCAAATCATTTGCAATTTCACGGCGTAAATAGTAATGTACTGGACAATATAACTCTTTAAATATTGTTATATAAACTGCGAGTAGTAAACGAGCGTGCGATCCTACTCCGCTCAAGTAACAATATATTGACACATTTACATTTTGTTAATTATATAGAAATGAAATGAGTTTTAAAAGGTGGTAGAGCCATAGAGCTCGCCTGGGGCGGTACCACCGTCACCCTCATAACCCGCCGTAAAGCAACATGTTCTTCATGTATTGTGTTT
>DWON01008733.1:0-11907 GCA_018251015.1 Phocides pigmalion okeechobee | reverse complement strand
AGAACTTCTGTTCTATTTGAGATTGGACGTGGTTGTCCATGGGCTGCAGTGACAACTTAACATCAGGTGGCCTGCATGCGCGTTTCTTACTCGTTCAATATATATAAAAAATATTAACCAATTTGTAACGATAGATTCAATCAGGGGTTAAGTTATTGAAATTAGGCTATATTCAAATTATACGTGGATTTCAGTATTGGCTACGTCTCCGGAAAGCATTTTTGTGGAAAGTCCTACGTACTATAGATTATTCAAATAATAAATTTAAGAACAGAAAGTCTTCATGTTCATGTCTATGAATTTTTTTATGTTGAGTGGAGACTCTTTCCATTTATCCGGGTTGTACATACGCGATGAGTTTTTTCCGCCGGTATTTTTCTCTGGTTCGAGCTTAGCCAACACGGCGCTCAAAGCGGATATAGGTAGGATTTTACATTGTACTCTTGACATTCATTAAGTGTATATAAATATCTTACTAAAAAAATATTTGAATTTGTATATATGGGTAATGAGAAAATGATACTTACAGAAATACCCTGAGTTTGTAACAGTACATGTAAATTCTGTCTATTCAATGCTGGTTTTAGGTAAGCATCTAAAACTTGGAATCTCACGCCATTTTGAACTGTCGCTGTAGCCTTCCTGAATATTGTGTATTTATCGGCGTATCTTTTGGAAGACTCTCTGAATACTTTCATTAGTTCTTTATCTTCATCGATTACTTTTAGTTTCATTGGCGCCTGAAAAAACTGACTGTGATTTATTCTGTTTCAATGTTATGAAATTGAGGTGTTTGTGTTGTGTCAAATGGAAGGAGGTAAGAATTAATAGGAAGCATACAATTTGTAGAAACTTTGTGCAAGATTAACTGTGTCGATGTTTTATCAAAAAAGGGGACGTTTAATTACGTCCGGTGTTCTGTCTAGGGCTAAATCTTACACAATCTTACGTGGGGAACAGCGGGTTGTTCATAACACGAATATAAAATTTCAGCCAAGATAGTAAAGGCAAATATTTCGTATCTTTTAATTTCTGCTAAAACAATGTAAAGTTGCAAGAAAAGTGGGACAAATTAATAGAACATGTTTCTCCATTAAAATATGGTTAATGATTAATGGGTTTATGCAAAGGTACATTCTGAAAATTGTCACATTAGATTCGTAGAGGGATTTAGATCTTACAACATCTCATAGTGGAGGGGGGGGGTCGAAAAACGTAAACGAAATAGAGTACGCCGTAAGTAAGATTGAGACCGCGGGACGCAGCTAGTTGGAAAAAGTACTTTACCTTGGCTGTCGGACAGTATGTCTGTCCAAAACAGTCGCCAGTGCCAAATTCGCTCACAACAGTTCCAAATGCTTTACTGAAGTAAGACTTCAAATCGTTGTAGGACCAGCCCTTGAAACCTAGCCGTGACCATCTCTCGTAGTCTTCTGGGCGACCGAACCCGTGGAGAACAAAATTGATTTGACTGGAACCTCCCAAACCTTTGCCCCTTGGCAGAAATTGAGTCTGAAATTATGAGATTGCCTTTACTATAATACTAATTATTCTTAACCAATGCATAGAACTTTTTTGGAATAAAATAAAATCACAACGGTCCAAAATGTTAAAGTGTTACCAGACACAAAAGTAGAAAACTATCATCCGATTATTGTTCTACTGTGCGGAATGGGTATTCATTCAGAATGAGATGATTCATCTTATAACCATTTCTCTTCCAGAATGGAAATATCCTAAATATGAACTTCCACAATATCTATAATCTAGTCTACATACTTTACTTATTTATAAGTACTTCACGTCAGAAATATACGTTACCTGAGCATAAGTACCAAACGAAGAGTATTTTTGCGGCGAAGTTTGCACAGACCAGTCGTATGGACTCTGCTGAGCAGCGGTCGATGTGAGGGGTATTCGCGTGAAGTAACCCATGAAACCTCCTGCTTCTACTAGTAGGACTTTTGTGTTGGGGTCCTCCGTGAGTCGGGAGGCCAAGACGCAGCCAGCTGTACCCGCACCAACTGGAAGTAAGGCAAGTTTCAAGGTGGCAGAATCTACATATGTATATGGTTAGATCATAAAAGTACCGCCGTCACACTCATTTCAGATGTGAAGGATTACTTAGTGTCAGTAGAATGGAGTCGTTGCCGGCTCACTTACAAACAAGGCGACCACCTTAGTCCTCAGGAGTGCCAACACATCAGTGAAGAATTTCAAGTAGGACTTGTTCTTTATGAAATTGGTTACAGACGTCCATGGGACGCAGTTACCACTTATCATCAAGTGGTCTGCATGATTGTTTGTTACTTCTATTTTTATGGTTTTGGATTATATTATTGTTAGTGTAAGAACCTAAATATAATTACTGATAATAATTTTATCAGTTAATACCAGGTACTGTTGTGATATAAATGTGTAATATGAACAGACCATTGTAATAAATAAAGATTGCTATTTTAATATTTCGAAATCCTATTTCATTAAGGTATAGGAATATTGAGAGTTGTAAATTTAAATTTCTCTTATTAATTGACACCTTTTGCCGTATAATTAACAAGTATATTACAGCCTCTACTAAACTGGGTGCCCAAAATACCTCCAATCGTACCTTGTAATTTATGAATCCGTAAAGAAATATATGAAAACAATTGAAATAATACTTCCCGCAAATGCTTGATTAATAAGAAAAACTAAATGCTTTAGTTATCTAAGCGTCTTAGTGTGTACTTGCAACCTAAATGGCATACACAATATTTGCAGTAGCAAAGGTAAAACAAAAGTACAGAAGAATATGAAAAAAATGCGTAATATACTAAAACACGTTATAAATACTTAATCGAAAGCAGATACGTATTTATACGAAAATTAACTCACCTATAATATAGTCGTATCTTTTTTCTGGTTTATTTACTACACTTGTGTACATATTTACGTAATATTTTTGATACAATGCATATACAATACATGCTAATAGTACTATTAAAATATGTGTATTCACTCCCATTTTGTTGATGTGTAATAATTACTTTTAAAAACGGTTGACTTGTTTACACTTTTCAAATTTCGTACGCCTACTGGTAAGGTTTGTAATTTACACAATGTGTAATTTGCTAATTGAATTAGGCAGACGTTTGAAACATTCCGATAATATTGACTGTACATTAATGGTATCTGCATTTAATTGTATCCTATAAGGTTTTTTTTTTCATAGAATTGAAATAGGAAAGGAGCGTGTAGTCTACCTATTTCAGTGGTCTCGTAGAACCATACACACTCGCACGTAGAAACACGAACAACAAAACCTATATAGAATATTCCTGGAGTCCAAACTAAAGTAGATTACAAAGATGTTTACGTATTATGTGATTAAGATTGTCGCCTTTTAACGGTAATTGAGCTGGCTATGATACCTTTTCAACCGAAACGTTAGAATTGCTTAACCTTAGAAATGGCTATGGCTTGAAACATTTCTTACAGGTTCTAAACGCCGTGTTATTTTTCTCTAATATGTATTATTATTTTTTTACAAAATAGCTTACTTATTTCACCTACCGTTTATGTCGTACAGTTCCTTTTTGCTTGTTTATACATCTTAAGAATTTTATAGATAGCTTTAATTAACTATAATAGATGTTTCTGTTGAATTACTTGATTTAAAACAAAGAAGCGACCCGACTTTCAGAATTGTTTTATTCCCCTGGCTAAGAACTTAACTAGATTAGTCTAGTTCGCGAGGGAAATCGATACTTTCATTATATACCGTTGCAATGTTCTAATCTCTCCTTACTGTAGCTACATTTTTATTACCTACTAATACACAACATGAAACATTTAGAAAACATATATAGATCGCATGTACCTATGTAGAAAAAGTATGTGCAAAGTTTAACTTTTGTGTACGGAGTCATTAGTCTTGGACAGATTAAAAAAATAATATTGTCAATTTGTAATTGCCATATACAGTAGTATAACTTGTTATACAAACCGAAATAAGGTTTGAAAAGGAAAAGTTGTCTTTCTTAAAAATGTTATAAAAGACCTGCTTCCTGCCGTAATGTTCAAATCACACAACTTTTCACTCACATACTTAAACGGACAGTTGCTGTGTACATTTACAAGTTTGGCGATCATCTTAGTCCTCAGGAGTGTATTAAGCAGGATACATCTATGCCCGAAATTAGCTGTACATTAGCGTCCTTGGGTTACACAACATTTAACATTTGTTGAACAATATGCTCATTTTCTACTTTTCATCATAAAAAATCTTCGAGTGAGATTTTACTTAAAATTACACATTAATATAGAATTTTGAATTATACCTCAATAGCTTTCCACTATTTAAAGCTGCTTTTATATATTAAAACATCATTGAATCAAGGCATTGTAATATGGTGCAATTTTGTATATTTCTAATTTAATAATCAAATCAGTAAAAAAATCAAAGGTAAAAATATGTAGACAGGATTGCATACATAAAAAAAACAATGATTACGAGTAACTGTTATTAATGTTTTTATTTACTAAATACTGGTAGTATATTACTCAGGTTGTATAAAAGTAGGTATCTCACAAAAACAGAACTGAATGAGTTTGTCACAGACAAATAATTGAATTTAATTTTTTTAACCTGTAAAATCCACAGATATACTTCTTCTTGCTACATAGCCTTGAAATTAAATAACAAGAAATAAACACTCTGTGGATAAAATTCAACGATTGTTGGGCTTTAAAATATATCAAGGTAACCAAACTTTGTTTGCAAATATTGGCATATCAAACATTTCATCACTACACATATCCAATAAGACTATAGTTCAACGTCTCCGCAATCCTCAATCATTTCACCAGTAGCAGGCACCATGATGGGGGCCTCAATAACCTTTTTGCGGCCTTTAGCGTCAACCACTTCAATGGTTTCAGGTTCAACGTCCATTTCCTCTTCAGCTTGTCTTTGTTTCAAACCAGCAGCTGGTGATCTAAAGCATGAAAGAAATCCAAAATATAATAAACATTCAAGACAGAAAACAAAAGTAAAAAATGCTTCATATAACCTTAATACTGCTCTGCTGAGGATAAATCTAAACATTTCATTACTTTTTTTAGTATTAAAGTAGCAAATGATTAATCAATCAATCAACTTTACTATTGAATAAGTATCCTTATTTAGCCACAGATGGGCATCCAAATATCAGAAAGTAATTCACGTAATATTCATTACCAACTGTGGACATCAGTAATCAACCTTATCTGAGATTACCAAATTAGCCCAAAATACATTATTGAAAGATTTGTTGAATTAAAATCAAATTAAAAGCATTGTATATTAGTAAACCAATTTTACATTTAGAAATCTTTGCAGTAGTTATACAAAATTGTATTACAAGTGAGGATAAAGTTGGAACATCATGGTATGTCCCTTACTATAGCCATGAAATCAGAATAAGGTAACAGTAACATTTATTGATAGTGCTTAAAATACACAGTGTGGTGGTGATGTTTTTGAGGGCTATCATTTATGAATATGTTAACATTACCTGATAAGTGATATATCCCGTTGTACTTCTCTGACATCTCTCTGCCACTCCACTTCCCGACCCTTTCTCAGCCTCTGCATTATGTAATTGTTGGATCTTCTTTGTCTTATTTCCTCAACCTTCTTCATTGCCTCAATAGTCTTCGTCCATAATTCTCTGTTGTACTTCACAGGAACATGGCGACGCTTCTCAAACTCGAACGAGGGGTCAATAGCCAATTCCTTGCCAGCAGTTTTACGATATGCTTTTGTCCATTTGGTCTTACGTGGGTTCTTCTTCTTTTTGAAGGCTGCATGGCATTTTGAGCGACAAAATCTGAAAATCTAAACGAGTGAACACCTTAACATAACGTTGTGAAAAGGTATATAGTGAAGCCTGGATATAATACGTACTTTGCAATCATTCCTCACAAATTGGATACCATGACCAGGATATATCCTGGATGAACAGAAATAACAAGTTTCTATACGCATTTTTACACGTGCTGTTTTGGTGTTTGACAGCACGTCAAAAAAGAAGGGATAAATATGGCCGCGGCACGATGGCCATCATCAGTATTGCTACCAAACAAAATTTTATTATTTAATTACCTATGGAATTTCCTAGATTTTTAAATTTTATAATTATCTGCATAAAATCAAAACTTTCTTTGTTGGAAAAATAATAAATACGCAGAACAGTATCAAAATCGTCTTGTACTAAGTTACTACTGCTGCCATCTAGACAATAAAGTTTAAAGTTAGTTTAGCATTTCTTTACCGATTGCTGCTACTGCCCACTAGATGTCTCTGTGCAACGCATTTAGTCAAACAATTCATTAACCAAGTTAATAGAACTTGTTCTTAGCCTGTAAGCCGGAATACCGCAAAGCGGATAGGCAATTTAACTTTTCAGTTGACTGCCCGATTTATCGCTTTCCTAAAATACCGGCGTGTTTACTCCGTTGGTTCGATGTTAAGCGTCTAATTACTCGGGAGTAAATGTACACTAATATTTTGTATGGGTCAAACAGACCATTACGAGAACATTTCTCGCCTTATAGGGATAATTGTGTAATACAGTCTAATGTCTTGTATGTCAGCCTTATTAAGGAGAGGGTTTGTTGTTTGCTCGAGGAAGATGTTGGGCGCAGTTTATAAAAAGCTGAATAAGGTATTGGAGTGACGGATAGTTATTCGTGTAAATTATACATTATATAAAAATACTTTTATAAGGATTATAAAACATTACATTATGCCGTTATTATTGTTTACGTATTGCGATATTGACTAAATAATATGTTAAAACATAGTGTTAAAATAAAAAGATTAATGGTCTTATTAAACACATTTAATTAAATTATCTTTATAGTAACAATATTTTTTTTGGATTTAGATGTTATTTATTTTTGACAGTAAACCTATATGATCGTATAGAATCTTTTAAGAAATGAAATTAGAATCGTAAGTAAATTAAACTTAATCCCCGCATTTCCATTAAATACTATCGATTATATCACGCACCAGTAACTCATTTAACATTACCAGCACAGTACAAATACCATTACCATTGTAACGAGTGTCGTCGGTGGTCCGCCCGGGCGGTAATGAGGACGTGATTAGATTCATCATTGCCGTATTATCATTGCCGTACGCCATCGTTTAATAGCGAATTATCTGTTTAGTCTACGTGAACGGAATTCATTAGGTGTCAAGTTCCTCAACGGTATTCGACAAGTACATATTTAGACTTAAGTGCCAAATTGTTTGATCTCTTGCAATAAAACCTAAACTAAGCATTGCGGTGTTAACTTTGCCAATTTGTTATGTGCATTATTATTTTATTTTATTAAAAACGGAGAAAACAGTGTGTCCTTTGGATCGATTAGAGATGTTATTTTTTTGTCAAATTAATATGGCAAAAAACACGCAGTTTACCTGAAGGCAATACTATATGAATCAGAAGTTCTACATTCGGATCGCAAATTTCTTGCGACTCCTAAGGATGAACTCGGTTTCCTAGTATGTAAGTGCGTCGACAAACACACTGCCGTTGTATGATTGGCTCCTAATTAGAAATAGGTGTGACAGTACGCTCTCCCTCCTACCTGTATCGTTTCTAGCAACTTGCAATATCATCTTACCTATCTGAGCTGATGTCAGCTTTGTGCATACATATAACAGGATACTGAACAAATATATCAAAATGCTCTGCGATACACTTTTTCGAGTTCTCACAACTGCAGTTATAAATTTGCAATTCCAAATGCGAATTATGCAAATTAGACGATGCGTGCATTTTTTTCCAGAGTATTGACGTGCATTGAAAAAACGCACGTCGCTCTCTGTAGTGACATACGAGGTGACATGCCGAGAACAGGTTTTGAATATCAATTTAAAGTTATGGAAATAAAGACCTACTGACCAAGAAGTGTTTATGTCCAATTGGAAACTTTATTCATTACAAGTTTGGGCCGATATCTGCGTGGGGTGGTAATGGTAAATGATGCTACCTTATGAGCCGAGTGTACAGTGAAGAATTCGTTTTCGGTGCATTCATGATTTTGTAGACGATAAGTAGAGGTGTTTATTTTTATGAAGACGGCGTGATTGACGACAATGAAATACGTTTTCAAGAATGAAGAATTGGTATTGTAAATAAATTGTAGCATTGTTTGCCTTGCATTGTTTTGTGGATTTGTAGCAATAATGTCTTTTGGATTGCTAGTACAATTCAATTACGTACATATTTTGTAGTTTTAATAGTAACTAGCTACTGGCCCGGGTAATATTTACTTACATTATTCTTCTTTCATACATGCATCCAGTCAGTACCTATTGGATTTCGTAATTCAGTCGAACGATGACTGAAAATTCAATATAGTAAATATTGAATTTTACCAAAACTTTCCTCAGGAATCACTATCTGATGTTGAAAACTGTGAGAAAGTCTATACAGTACTTTTTGAGTCTATTGTCAACGCGAACGCGATGGCGGACTTTGTTTTATAATATTTAGAGATAATTACAAACCTAACGTGAAATACTTTAAAACAAATTATACAAATGTACACTAAATCATCTACAGAAAGTTCGTGCCCATGCGGTATGATGTTAGAAGCGCTAGCTCCGCGAGATATAAACCAGCCTTCTCGTCATCAGCAGCGTTGGCCAAAGGTGGGACTAATGGCTTAAAAAGGATTGAGTTTAAAGAAATATAATGGCCTGGAAAATGCAATAAATACATATGAATTGTTTAATGGATGGCAAATAATCGATAAGTATGTTATATTAAAATATCTCTGTATACAATAAATATAGTTGTTTAAATTTATTAGAAATTTATTATTATTACAACCGCGATACACCTTCCGAGTCGGCGGTAGTTTACTGACGTTCAAAAAGAGTTCTGTAAAGAATCTACTTTGAATAAAAATCTTTTGATTTTGATAATTTATTAATGTAGTGGTAATAAATTTCTTAATTTAAGTATCAAAATCTTATTACAATACTCTTAATTTTATAAATATAGGTAGGATTATAAAATTTTTCGGTGCTGATGATTTTTGAGTCAAATGAGAGATGATGAGACGAGGATATATTTGGTTACGAAACCTTCATAAGTTCTCACATGTGTTTATGCCAAAGGTCTCGTTTAGGGAGCTGTGTTATGTGTATATATAATACGGTCAGATGGTACTTAAAATGGACATGTCCATATTTACCACCGTTATTTTGCTCTCCCATCCGCACCTACATACATATTATATGTCATATTTTTGGTATAAAACTAATAAGTAATTATGAAAATGTCGCGCGTCACGATCGTAATTGAATAGTCAATGGGCAAATAAAAGTTATGAGTGATTTACATAGTAGAATGTGCAAATTACGCGACGATATTAGTTCAAAACCATTAAAGACCAACCAAGAACATTAAAAAAATGCCAATTCATGATTGTTCTTTATTTAAGCTGTTAGTTTTCTCTTAAGTTTTTTTTAGACTCAACTTTTATCAAATTATCATCTGGCAACCCTGTGATCGATTAAGTAGCTACCTAATTTAGTAGTCAATCGAACCCTAAGTGATTAATGATATTCCAATTATAATTCGACGTTTTAAGGGCACGGCTTACGTTAGGACAGTTTTACGATCACGGGCCCTGAGATACGGCGTCTAGACGTTTTGTACGTGATTACCATCTTATTAGTATTATGTTAATGTTTAAATAATGCCTTGTTTAAAAATATTTGTGTTTGGAATTAAGGACGTCCACTGTCTCCCACCCTTTAAAATAGGCAAAATAAGTTGTCGTATTTTGTAACATTTTGTACTTCCCATTTAATTTCTGTGTACCTGAGATAGGCGTATAGTTTCAAATGTATGTAATTCCTTATTGAGTTGAGATAGGTATTTCGACTTTACCATTTTATTTTGAAGTTCCGAAGATAACTAGTTAATCTAAGTGCATTTTTGAACCTTTAAGATCCTCCTCCGCGCCTAGATATACATAGCTACGCCCATGAAAATTAGCAGAGATGGACATGGTTCGAGAGGAACATGTCATCGTAACATCGTTACAGACTGCGTAACACGAATATAGAGTAGCGTTGCTTAAAGACTTCTAGAAATTTAAAATTCTAACATATAGCGTCTTTCATTGCTCAGGACCCCAGATTTGTGGCTCGTTTACTGGTCAGCGCTGGTCAGCGCTGAAGGAACGTTGAACGTTGAAGTTTTGGTGACACGGCTGAAAGGCTACGAGCCTCGTGCTTTCCGATTAAATCTGGTTAATTTTTATTGGCTATGCTACCCCGGTTATACGCTCTATTGTTGGGCGAGGAGGATGGTCATTGTGTTAGCAAAAGTTGGGTTGATTTGTCGTCATTTCGGTAATCTAGGAGACCTAGATAAAATAAGAAGTAATCAGCCCTCATTTGGACGAGTCATCATGTACGACGAGTCCTTAGTACGAAGGACATAAAAATCCATAAGGCATTTTTTATGTACTGTCCTGTAATTTTTATTTTATTTTTTGTCACAGCCGATCATGGACATCAGTAGCTAACTCTTCGACTCGAAGTCGATCACAGATGCATTGTTGTTCCTGAGAACTAAGGTAGTTGTCTCAATTGTAAGTGAACTGGAAACCACAACTTTTTATCGATACGCAAGTAAACTTTACGCTAGAAATGCGTGGTGGTGTTGATTCCCCGTCGAACCATAAAGATTCTGCCATGTTGCAAACTTAAACAGATATTGAAGTAAATAAAATGTTTTAAGCAATGTAACGCGTTTATGTACCCTTTAATCATATGTATATATCGTCGCCTTAATGCATTGTATGTTAGTATGCAGTAAACAAAAGTCTAATCCGAATCACATTCTACAGCCATTGATACTTGTCTGCAGATATTCGATGCAAATTCATACAAATTTGTATGGAAACACAAATATCGTTACAATGCAAATGTAACATGAAAACATGGCTTGTCACGACGACTGATATTCACTTCTACTCTAAATAGTTGTTTATCTCTAAATATTATAAAACAAAGTCTTCCGTCGCGTCTGTCTGTTTGTCTGTCTGTCGGTTCATGATAAACTCGAAAAGTACTGGATGGATTTTCTCACAGTTTTCAATATCATTAGACTTTTGTAAATTGGGCGAGAAATTTAATAGAAATTCATTTGTCGTTTGAAATAAATGTTTCTAATTGTTAGTTTTTGCAATTAGATGATGACTGGATAATAGGACTGGTTAATAAAGAAAAATAATATAAATAAATATAAACTCTATTACCCGAGCGAAACTGGGTCGGATCGCTAGTAATACTCTATTATAATGACACTTGTCTATAAATAGGAGATTGAATGCAGTCTAATATTTTTACTATGCATCGGGTAGTCTCGATTATCAATTTTTGATTGCCGATATTTTGACCCAGTTGCATGGCTTGTGGTGATGGCTAAACTCAATGGTCATGGCTAAATGGTTCGCCGTGACCACGAGCCATGCAATTAGTACGAAATATTGGCAATCAAAAATCGTAAACCGTGAGTGCCTGCGACATACTAAAATGTGAAAATTCCGCGATAATATTAATATAAAATCATATCTGACATTTTTATTTGACTGCGAGAAAAATGAGGCGCAAATCTCAGTCTTCAAAGTAGCAATACATCTGCATGCAGTCAGATAAGACTTTAATCCTCTTTCAAATTGGTTGTCGATTTCTATAGGCTGGAGTGATCACTTAACACCATATGGCCCGGTTTGCTTCCCAGTTGGCTGTTACTCTTTTTTTTATTGTGAAAAAGTAAGAAACGAGCATGCAGGCCACCTGATGTTAAGTGGTCACTGCAGCCCATGGACAACCACGTCCAATCT
>DWON01008732.1:0-11908 GCA_018251015.1 Phocides pigmalion okeechobee | reverse complement strand
TGCTTAACGGCGGGTCATGAGGGTGGCGGTGGTGCCGCCCCGGGCGAGCTCTAACGGCTCTACCACCTTTAAATACACCTTTCAAACAAAATGCTAGTTCATATAAGGTTTGGTGTTAAAGGTACTACATAGATAGTAGTCCGTTATTTTTATTTTTTTATGCGCAAAGTGCAAGAATGCAAATCAAATATAGTTATTAGTCATCCACATCCTAAGCAATCACTCATCAAACACTAGTCCTGTTTGATATAGAACGTGGATGTCCATGGGCCGAAGTGACTTAACATCAGTGGGCCCTGTACGCTCGTTTGCTACTGTTATCTAAAATAACTCAAATGCTGGTAATTATAATAGACGCGGGTGATATTTGCAAATATTCAAAATATTTACAAATAAATGAATTTGAAGACTTTTTATGCGAGAAGAGTAGCAAACGGGCATGCAAACCATCTAATATGAAATATTCGCAGCCCATAGATGTCCACGTACATCCTATCTGAGCTCGAACGTAGATGCAAAGTGTAGCCGGCAACCGCACCTCTCCAACCGAACACAAGTAATGCTTTACGGCGGATTATGAGGGCGGCGGTGGTGCATCCTCGGCCGAACTATAGTTCTCCCACCTTTAAACTTTACTACAGACACTACACTAATAGTAAAAGAAAGGCTACTATACTAACATTTAAGAAAAGATTGAGGCCAATACTCAATTCCTTAAGGTATAAAATTCTAAGTATACTTTTGTCGAATTAACGAAACAACAATCGATGCGCGGCGCGTCGTGCCTCAACTGACGTGCAATTAATAGGATGCAACCGCCACGTTTCCGATTCCGAAACTGTAATTCCATTTACATGCATGCTATGATTAGTCAATAATACACTCATAGTATTGCATTATCATTCTGTGCCCCAGATATCATGCACATACAGAGACACATGCAAACACATCCATATTTACAAGCGAGGCGACCATCCCAGTCTTCAGGAGTAGCCGTCATGCACGACGTCAGACAGGATTTGTCTTATTTGATGTTGGACGTGGATGTCCATGGGCTGCAGATTCCAGTCAACACTAGATGGCCTGCACGCTTATTTGCTACTTTTTCAACAAAAAACATACTAGCTTTTAAACGCGTTTTTCATGAAATTTCTTTTTCCAAGCTCTTTTCACGGTCAAGACGGTGACCTTAAGAGTATTAATTTTCAAAATTCCTATCTTAATACTCATTTATGCTAAATCAAAGAACAAAATATAATAAGGACTTGTAAGTATAGACGTCGGACCAACACAAGAAATGCTACGGGGGGATATTTGACCCCCTCGAGCAAAAGCCCGGGTAGCGAGGGAACCCTCGAGGCCCGAATAATCTCCGGAGTCTCCTCCACGAGAACTGACAGTTCAGTTGGATAAGAGTAGCAGATTAGGTGTTGGGCATTCCCTATTTCTTAAGTAATGCTTTACGGTGAATTATGAAGCTCACGGTGGATTACCCCAGTCGAATTTTAGTTCCAATACCTTGAAAAGTATGTAAACAGCAGCCAAATGTTACCCGCTAAGGTTCTAAGAATACTTATAAAGAAACAATACCAACAAAGCGGCAGGTAGAGTGGTAGAGCGGCGGCAAGTGATCCTGACATGCAATTAATAGAGTAGCGACCGCGACGCATTTCCGATTGTGCCGGCGCGCGGCGCGCGTTCCTGTGAGCGGCGAGCGGGTAATTAAAGCTATGACCGTGTCAGCCGCGCTTTGTATGCAGTTTTGATAGCTTGATTGGGTTTCAAGGTGATGACCACAGATAATACGATTTTATTTATTATTCGGGAAACAGACAATTACAATAGACAGAAAAATATATCTTTAAAAGTAATTCAGACATCGGTAAATTTTCTATTATAAATTTTAACAGACTAGATAGTCGGTATAAAATACAAGTCAAAGAGCAAAAGAAATAACAAAAGATAAAAATACAATAATTATAATCTGTACAATTTCAAAGTACAGTAGTTTCAAATTTTAGCCAGCATTCTTGGAACCATGGCGCATGAGCAGGGACTCCCTTTAGAATGGTTAAGTTAGGCCTCTATTATAATTAGTTTTAAGATTTTCATTATCGTTTCAAATCATTTTACTATATAACGGGTACACACGCTTAACGCTTTTTAATTAACGATATTTCGAACCAGTTGTATGGCTCGTGGTCACTAAATTGCAGTGGCGGAGGAAACTATTGATAGATTCTAATGATAAATTAATCGATGCACACTACGTCTAGTTCGTTGTTCTTTTATGGATTCCATATTACGCACACCACCGCCACTTATATTTCGCAGTAAGCTTCACTTGACATTTATTGTTCATTTCATTTCAGTCGGTGTATAAATATAAAAGTGAATGCCATGAATACAAACAGAGACGTCTATACAGACACCGAATCACGTAACAGAAATAGAAATTCATCAACATTTCGAAAAGTACACAGTACAAGTAATGCTTCACGGCCGATTATGAGGGAGGTTGAGTGTCTACTACCTTGAAAAGTATGTAAATAACGATAATAAATAGCATCAGGCATGAACGTAAACAACGTCCAAAAGTTACCAGTTACATTGATTAAAAAATCGACACAATAAGGGAGTTTTATTAAAGTTACAAGTTCCTTGAATTCAGGGAGAAAACATAGTACAGGCAACACAGTTGAGTTTCGTCTGGGTGCGTACGTACGTATCGGGAAGTGTATCGTGCATTAGCGACAAATCGAACCGCCATTACCGTCGCCGCTTCCGTCCGTGAGAGTGTCGGCCGTGTCGGATCCGAGGAGCTAACAGCGATACGACTCAGTAGTCAGAGCTCTCCATTCAAGTTTAGCTGGCTCCAGTACAAGCGATCAACCGCTAGACGATATATAGTATAGATTAGACGCTAGACTATCATATGGTATATATTTGCTATACGATAAATATAGGGTTTTTGCAAAACTGTCTTTCCATGTACTTTACATTTTATGTAAATATTTACATTTTAATTACAATAACGAAATTCTTAGAACGAATTATATTTTAAGCCTAACCTAAACAATCTAATCGTCCGTGCTCGTGCGACATGGTGCCAGGAACGCTAGCCGCATTCCCGCGTTGAATTGCAATCGCAATTGGGCCATTAATAGTAGAATCTATTATTTTTAACCGAATAGATACCATCGCCATTCCTTAAGCAGTTTTACTTAATGATATAAAGGTGCTGTGGCTCACTTACAAGTGAACCGACTATCGTAAACCTCAGGAGTAGCAACGCATCTGTGATCGACTTCAAGTCGAAGTTGGTTACTAATATCGATGGGCGGCAGTGACTTACCTTCAAGTGGATTGACTGATCCTTCGTTACAACCATTTTATAAAAAAACATGCTCGTCATTCGCTATTCCTCACCTTTAAAGGAGTAACAGGCTGTTGAAGGAACCTATATTCGAGTTTGAATATCCCTTTTATGCGAACGCACGATGCAATAGAATAAAATTACGCACCGGTGGCTGGGAAACGATATTTCCAGATAGCAAATCTCGCAGAGAACAACAACCTTTCCCCTTTTTCCGTAGGAGCTTTTAGCTATGAAAACACGGTGTGAAGGGGTTTATAAGAAATGGGATACGGCTCCCGGCTTTGAGTTTCCACAAACAATGACGCGGTGTTTCGAGTGCGTAATGGACGTATTGGTAAACTTGAACGCTATTAATATTAACACTGCCGTGTTTTGATACACAGAGGGATGCGTATTTTTGTGTCTGTACCTGGGATTTATTTAAGGGTTTCGTAAGATCGATATACGGACGAACTTTTTGCTCAAGTTGCCTCTCTTTTCGGGCATTTTGAAGTTTTTCAATCGTAAAATAAAAATAAAAACTTTCGTGGTAAAAAGAACCAGATTTTGCGGATATGTTTTTGAAAAAAAAAAAATTTCCAAGCTGTTTTTTTTTTAATAACTTAGACATACTCACTGTATTTCCTAACAAAGTGATATCGAAATCCGTTCAGCTTTTTTTAAGAATAACCTACTCAGAGGCAGACTTTATATTTTGACAATGTTAAGGACACATTTTGTTGACATAACGATTGAAGAAATATATTAACCATGATTTTAACGGTTGAATAAGTAAAAAGAATATTAGAGCATGGTTTTTATGTCTGCAATATTGTTAGATTTCAATTAAATATTACTGAATTGAATTTAACAATATAATCTTATAAGTTGTTTAATTAAGTTGTTGCTAAAAACTACTTTGCAACAATCCGCCACCATTACGCTGCATGCAGTTATGTTTTTGTTTTTAACAACAACTTAATAGCATGGATTTCCGCCTGATACTGTTAACTTATATTTAATCATTATAATAATATTTAAGCCAAATTGACCATTAGAAATTACGGTAATTAATTATGTTTCATAGAAATGTCGTATTTTCAATATTAGGTATTTTGTACGTATTTTGTTTGTAGGTGTGTACTACACGATGGCAGTGGTGGGCCCAGCGTTGGGCTACGTGCTCGGTGGACAAATGCTCAAAATCTACACAGACTTCGTGACTGTTGACTCTGAAACGTGGGTATTTTTAAATTGTTTAAACTTATTTCTTCCTTTGAAGCTGATTAAGATATGTTACAACTAGCTTTTCTGGCAACTTTCCTCGTGCAGAAGTCGATATTACGTAATTTCATGCATATATAACATATATCTATATATAAAGGAAGAAGATGACTAACTGACACAGGAATTAAACTACAGCCGCAATAAAAATAGAATCCAAAAATTTTGCAAATAAGATACATAGCGTAAGTGAACATTAACGAAGGAATTTTGGATATATGTACATATTATATATATCTTAACAACACTTGAGGAAAAAATGAGGTGATATGAGAATATCATTTACGTATAATATTAATACTATAAAATGATTAATTTTATTACACGGCTTAATAAATCTCGGCAGGTTTGATTGTATGCAGGAAAAACACTTTTTATATAAATTTCTAGTCTATACTGGTAAGAATCAAGGGACGTCCTACGCCTATCTGCTACTCATACCCGTTTCTAAGGGTTCTCGCGGGGAGGAGACATGGGATTATTTTGGCCTCGAGGGTTCTCTCTTTAAGAGGCAAGCCTTCTAGCAATATAAATCTTCTAATAGTAACAGTCAAGACTGCGGAAATCCCTCAGTCAGTCACTCAGTCCCTCAGCCATTGACCGTCGCTCAGTCAAATTACCTTGACGTTGCGCCGTTTTGGGGCAAAAGAAGACGTGGTATGTGTAGTGGTATATATTTTACTCTGTTCACCGTTTTCTATCTTAGTGTATTTTTTGAAATGTATACCAATATACATGGTGGTAGCGAATTGTGGCAGTACATCTACCGATAACTGAATATAATTGATATAGATCAAACAACTCTTTTTATAAGCGGTACTTCCCCGTTTCTAACCTAGGAAATAGAATTAAATAAGTACTCTTTATTCAAAACTGTATTATGAGCTCTATAATATTCCGCGGCAGCTGAAAATCGCAGGATCGGTGCCAAGTGGGCCCTGGCCAAAACCTTAGGGCCCTACAGCGAGTGTCGGCTCACTTGACCTATACAATGCGTCCTGCGGGCGTGCCTTAATTATAGGGCTGGAAGTGGGGCTATAGTACCTAAAAATGTTAATAAAATACTCGTCCAATTTAAGTCATATATAATTAAAAATATTATATATGAAGGTAATATCTACGCATATAGGTTTAACAATTGTAAAGGACTAGACTTCCACCGGGTAGGTACCACCGTCGCCCTCATAATCCGCCGTAAAGTATTACTTGTTTCGGTTGGAGAAGTGTGGTTGCCGACTATACTTTGAAGCGATATGATTACAGCGATTGAAGCTCATGATATTGCTGATATTTCGAAACAGTTCGACCGTGATCATGGCTACCCTACCATGATAACAACCGAACTTGTAAAGACTTTAATTGTACTTATAAATATTGTACTTAAGACGTCATTATTTTCGGAGTGAGAGCAATGTATCTAATATTAGAATACTTTAGATTATAGACGGTAGCTGCGAGTGGAGTGGCTAAAATACCGTACTCTCACACGTGACGTCTGGGATCCGAACCTGGCACGCACTCTGAGTTTAATGTTTGATGTTTAAAGAAAACGTGAGGAAATCTGGCATATCTACAGTAGGAATTAGCACGTAAGGGAGTTTAACGCCCTACTTTTGCGATGTCAAATGAATAACTGCTTATTATATTCATTCATAACGTGACGTACATGTAACGCCAATCGCGCGAAAAGCGAAAAAGCAAATTCGCGCGCTTAGCACCCGGCGTACCTTTATTATCTGTGCTGCCTTGTTCACGTTTTTTAATATTTCAGCTCGGCAACGACACGGCTTCATTCAGCCAACTTGCCCTCTCGCTTTCATCTCATTGTACGTTCCTCTGGCAACTTTTCAGCCAAATTAATTCCACCATTTTATACTTTCATGGCTTCCGCAACGAAATATGATTTTCCGTGCGACGAATTTTTGAACGATCGCTTTGATACGGTTTCACTTCTAAATTAACTGCATGGGTTTTTAAACATGGAGCCGATTTGCCGCGATAGAGTAGTTGCTGCGGCTTCGGTTGTTATTCAATATCAGACCTTATTCGAAGTTGTTTTGTTTATTATTCCTAGAAATTTAATTAAGGCAAGGAGTCAATTTTGAATAGGAACTTTCTTACCGATTGAAATATTTAAATAGATCTGGTTTCAAATATAACTTGAAGCCGTTTTTAATTAACTATTAAAAAATATAACATCAAAGTGATTTATTACTGGAAATAAAAGAAAAAGTACTAGAATATTGGCCGGAAATAAAACTTAAAAAAAAACAAATGCATAAAATATGATTGGTTATGAAGCGGTTCATCTAATAAACCCTTTTGCACTTAGCTTAGCCACAGCGAGCTAGGAACACTAGTTTTCAACAGTTTCCTCTTATATAATTCTATCAAGCGTGCTTTTTGTAGAAACTGGGTATATATAAAATATACATAATGACATAATATATGAGTTTGAACAAATAACATCGCGGAATTTATACATTTTGCTATGTAACGGGTATTCAACGATCTAAATTGCCGATATTGAGAAACTGGATCGCAGTTTAACCGTAACCACGATCAAATATCGGCAATGAAAAATTGATAATCATAAGTACCCGTTACATAGTATAATGACATAATAATTTTACATTTATTTACATTTAATTACATTTAAAAGATCATTTAAATTAAAAGTTTATTTTTATAATTCAACAACTTTCATTAATATTCAAATTTTTGTGTAGCGCAAAATGCCATTTGACGCATATATGTATATAGCGGAATTATCCGCCTCAGAATGATCTGCCTACCAGCCTTTTAATATTAATGGAGTCCATTCTAAGCCTTGTTTTAACACTTTGAATGCGGCGCGCATGTATCGAATCAGGATTGCGGGAGGCAGCCCTAACTGGAGCTCTTTTCTCCAAACAGAAGCTATGCCGACAATTCATACAATAATTGTATTTTGTAGCATCCGTAAAACATTTACTAATACACTGACGTTGTTTCCTCACGCAGTCTTGTAGCTTCGACGTAAACACGGCACTTTTGTTCCCCCGTAATCCATACAAGTTTGTCGGTACAACACAGATGTGTAGGAGCCGCAAGCGTGTGGGAAAGTGTTAACTGGATCTCATTATAGATGCCACATTATTTTGAGAACTCCTATTAGGATACCCTGGTACGCTGAGCAGCGGTCAGACCGTTGCTTACCCATTCCATTTGCATATGAAAACAATTTCAATTCCATACTCCCTTAATTTTAGAATCCTTTTGTTATTCCTATCCTCTAAACAGGGCGCATATTTAGATAATAGGATGCAGTAGAATCTATTACGAGAAGTTTGGTTTTAATTACATGCTTGAATATTTTATAATTCAGTTCATCTACATATCTCATAACAATTGTAAATTGACCAGTGATAATTGATAAAAGCTGCACTTGTAGAAGACCAATTATTAATCTATGTTGAAAAATTTTAACGTAAATTAAATCCCCCTAAACAGTGAGATCCCACTAATGAAATTTTACTCTACAGTGGGATTGGATTGAGGTTTCATTTAGTGGGATTGGCAACAGTCCTACAACTAATATCTAGCAATCACCCTCCCGATGGTCGTGGGATAATTAATTTAAATGTACATGTATAAATTTGTCATTTTTTATGTGAGAAGAGTAGCAAAAGAGTATGCAAACCACTTAAAATTAAGTAGTCGCGGCCCATAGACATCTATGTACACATACATAAACACTCGCTCGAACGTAGACACGTTGCTACTTCTGAGGACTAAGATGGTCACCTTACTTCAAAGTTTAACCGGCAACCGCACCTCTCCAACCGAAATACAAGTAATGCTTTACGGCGGATTATGAGGGCGGTCGTGGTACCTCCCCGGTCGAACTATAGTTCTCCCACCTTTATAATGTAATCTACAAAATAAACTCTATTCGTGATCTTACATATAAATAAACATTACAGAAATAGACGGGACGTTGACACAAGCAATGATTAATCACAGTCATTCCTGATGTGAAGTCATCCGGCTCGAAGGACCAACTTGCCGTGACGAATGATCGTTAAGGCTTAAAGTAGACTTGTAGGATACCTTAATCACGTTTTGTAGCCTGATATAATTACTGTGTAGAATAAGTTTTGCTATTTTAAAGAAAAAAATATTATAATATGTATAATGAGATTTTTTATGACACCTAATTGTATTTATTTATCGTTATTTTGATTTATACGATCGTTGTAATTTAATATAAATTTCAGTATTTATTGAAGCATTTTGTTTTTATATAGAATGGTGTGATCATTGAAATTTGGTGAAAAAACTAAAACTAAAACTTTTACAATACGGTTTAAATTTGTGGATAAATAAGATAAAATAAGTAGATTTTCACAACGATACGTTTTTACTGATATTTTGCAATAAAATATGTAGATAGGTATAAGCCAAGCGACGTAAATATGTCTCACTAAGCAGTGATTACATATTTGTTCAAATTCAAATTCAAATTCAAATATTTTATTTTATTGTAAGGTATTTACATACACTCAATAAACGTCAAGGGCACAGTGTAAATTTAGTACATCGACTTTGAGCGCCGCTTGTTCCGCTTGGCCTTGAAACCTTTGGCCCGTGGGGTTCGCATGCCAAATTTTTTTTCAAATGAATAGTACCACGTTTGATCGCCGCCGTCGGTGACAAGAGGACTGTTTCATACCTCGAAAAAATTGCATTTGCTATTCAACGCGGGAATACTGCTAGTGTTCTTGAACCGTACCGCATGAGCACGGACTTCCTTTAGATTGTTTAGGTTAGGCTTTTATTATTAATCATTTTAAGATTTTCATAATTTTAAATACGTATTATGATAGATATATTATATTTATAAATTAAAATATGTTACGCAAAATAAAATAAGTAGATTCTTTACAAAGATTAGTTTTTACTCATATTTTGCGATGTAATATGTAGAGAGGTATATTATTAATATTTAAATATAGTTTTAATATACATATCTTGTCACTCTGTCCACAGAATGGGTATCACACCACTCAGTTCTGTTTGGATAGGCGCGTGGTGGGTGGGCTTCATACTGTCGGCCCTGCTCTGCCTCATAGTGGCGATACCGTTATTAGCATTCCCCTATGAACTTCCCGGTAAGGATTATATTAATTTCTTTATACAGTCACATTTGTAATGGCACTAGCGACCCGGGCCAGCTTCGCTCGGGTAATAGAGTAAGTACTTACATTATTTTCATACATGCATCCAGTTGCAAAAATTAATACTTGACTCCCTCATAGTCCGCCGTAAAGCATTACTTGTGTTTCTGTTTGAGAAGTGCGGTTGCCGGTTACACTTTGATGGGAGGCGACCATCTTGAGTCCTCAGGAGTAGCAACGCATCTACGTTCGAGCTCAGATAGGATTTCGGTCGTGTTTGGTGTTGTACGTGGATGTCTATGGGCTGCGACTACTTACCATCAGGTGGTTTGCATGCTCGTTTGCTACTCTTCTAATATAAAAAAAACCGTTGATATGCATTAAGTGTATGTAAATATCTTACAATGGAATAAAATATTTGAATTTGAATTTGGTTCCCTCTTTGTATCAGGCGCAGATGAAATCCGCGCATCAAAAGTATCGGAGGCGCACGAAGGCGCTGCATCAAAATCAGCAGCCTTCAGTGCGTTCCACGAACTGCCGAGAGCCGCCGCCGCCTTGCTACGGAACCCGACGTTTATTTTCCTAAACTTGGCCGGAGCTAGCGAGGGCATGCTCATCTCTGGGTTCGCTGCCTTCCTCCCCAAGCTGATAGAGAACCAGTTTGCTGTCAACGCATCTGAAGCTGCTTTGTTATTAGGTAAAGGTTGTCTAGAAAACCGATAATCTTCAGTGATATATAATAAATAGCCAAGTGGTAAGATTGAGGATTCTCATACTGCGAGTTCAGATTTAGTATAACTGGCACTGGCACTAAGTATTACGAAATCACGTGCGTATTTTAATGAACATTAGCCTAAATAGTGAAGCAAATCAATGTTGAGGAAATTTGCATAACTGAGAGTTTTCCAAAAACTTTTCATAGTCTCGTGAACTCTGACATAGTACTCACAGTTAGAAATGGAGTTGTAATAAATCGAACCACCCAAAGAAAAAACATTCCTTAATAGGTAGATTATTTTAAAAAAGACAAGGGAAAACGTTACATTAAAAAGATGAACAAGTTCTCTAATTAGGTTCGGCAGTTCTCCAAAACGAAACACCTTACGAGTGAGTTTTTTCTCCCGGTCAACGTTAGCCAACAGGCGTTCAAAGCCGATGTACTGATTTTACATTGTATGCTTGAGTTCAATAAGTGTATGTAAATACCTTACAATGAAATTTTAATTACAATGAAATATTTGAATTTGAATTTAAATTGACGTGCAAAAAGAGATCTGTAAAGAATCTACTCGGAATAAAAATATTTTGATTTCTATTTCCATTTTGACATTGGCGAGTGTGAAGTGTTTGTTTGTATGTGTGTACAACAACGGTAGGTATAATAACGGTGCCGGCGGGCGGCGGCGGCACGTTCGCGGGCGGCTGGCTGGTGAAGCGCTGGCGGCTGGCGTGCGGCGGCATCCTCAAGCTGTGCGGCGCCGCCACGCTCGCGGGCGCCGCCTTCACCTTCAGCTTCGTGCTCACGTGCCGCGACTACCCCTTCGCCGGCGTCACCGTGCCCTACGACTCGCCCGCCGTGCCCGGGTGCGTTGCGCTCCTCTCAAACTTACCTTATACTTGTGTTATACTATATAGTCATCCGATATCTCCTATAACAGTCACTATATTGTATGAAATACACGTCATTACTGTTGTCCATCGATAAATACTTAAAAGCAATGGTTTTTCTCCAGCAAAAATAGTGTTATGATTCTTACGATAATTTTTAATTATTACTTTTATAGAGTAAATAAATGTAGAACGATTTTTTATTCTTCAATTGATAAAGATTTGGCATAATGATGTATAACGCACAAGAACATTAACACGTGCAAACGTCATTAACTACGTGTGTTTACGCACACGCATATCTATGCATGCAGGCGGATACGCTTGTAAATAAGCAAGTACAATCACATGCCTAGATACACACGGGAGCATACAAACAAATGAAAAAGGAATAGAGGAAACAAATCGTGCAAGTTTTTATACAGTAGTGGTAGAGCAGTCTGCGTAACGTTGTGTGTGTGTGCGGGGGCAGCGCGGACGGGCTGACGGCGGCGTG
>DWON01008731.1:0-11909 GCA_018251015.1 Phocides pigmalion okeechobee | reverse complement strand
GGTTGGGGAGGTGTGGTTGCCGGATACACATTATTGGAGGCGACCATCTTAGCCCTCAAGAGTAGGAACGCATCCGCATCCATCCTTGAATAGAACTTCTGTTCTATTTGAGACTGGACGTGGTTGTCCATGGGCTGCAGTGACCACTTAACACCAGGTGGCCTGCATGCCTGTTTCTTAGTCTTTCGCAATAAAAAAAAATATAGACCAGTATGCATGCCAATTACTGGTGTGTACATCACTCGCCAAAAATCGAAAATAACGTGTTTGTATGTTCATTTGTTACTTTCGTTTTATAAAAAATATGTAAGAAAATATGATTTTAGTTTTAAGAAGTAACCTCACTACTTCCTATATGTAGTTCGCGTAATCTATGGAATTTCCAGTAATTCTTGATGGTGTTGTGTACATTCTAATCAATTTTAATGAAACTTGGGAAAACCCCTGCCATACTGCATAGGGGTAGGCTTCCCTTAGCTGCACCCAAAATGTGGTTGCATACCTAAAGTTAACGTAATATTTAAACTGATCGTATAAAAATATTCAACCAATGCTTGTTAGATTTATGTTCATTACAAAATATTAAACTTAACACAGAATTCCTTGTTGTATCCAAGCAGGTTAATTAATTATATACAGGCCATGATATGGAGATGAAAAGGCCAGTGATAAGGTAATTACTAATTACGAAATTAGTTGCTAGCTAGATAACACATAGTTTGCAGGTAGGTAAAGCAATACATTTGTGATTATTTCAACACAATAGTAACAGCAATCTTACTGATATTAAAAATGCGAAAGTGTATATATAGGTTTCTTTTTACGTCAAAACTGCTAAATCGATTTTGATGAATTAAAATGTAGTAAGAGATTAACATAGGAAACGGAAATAGGCAACATTTCGTTGCGAAAATAAATATTGAAGGGTTTGAAATACGAGATACAAGTTACTACGGGGAAATTATACTTTTTTTATGTTACGCATACAAAACTATACGATTTTTTCCAATTGATTGTTTGAGATAGCGTAAATGAGCACTAAGGAAGGACCTTTTAAAACCGCTAAGCAAAAGATTTTGAAATAGGAATTTTCGTAATATTGACTTTTCTGCGAACAACAGATCGTACCTACCTAATATTAAAATTTATAGTTTACAAAATTTACATTGTTTTAACTTTTGAATATATGTATTCATTCTTAATTGCGGAGGCGGCGAAGTGGATAAGCCAGAATACTATCAGATCACACCCAATCAAATTCCTCTTAATGCTCTTAATCAAGTGTACCTCTATATTTCTCTGCAGACCCGACGCTATACCATTCTGAGACCCTTTATTTTTGGGATAATCCTAGAAGCTTTTCCATTTTTTTACGTGCGCTGCCTCAAGACCTTGTCTATCTCCGCTAAAGCGAAAGTAACCATTCTAAAAGAGCACTAAATACATATGAGATTCACATTATTCGGTGGTATTATACTTGTGGCCCACCATATTCTAGACCTGTATCGTTACTTAGTCTTCATGAATAGTACCTGTGGTCTAATTTGATTATTTATCTGCTGCTGTCCTGAATGGATCTAGTTACATAAGTCCATTGGTTAAAGACTAGTTAACCTCTGGCCGGCTGGGTCTGTTTACCACTTCTATTACGTACAAAATCCATACAAACAACAAAATGTACAAAATACATGTTCCTGTTCTGCAGAATCGTTTTGAGGAATACTAGTGCCTTGGGCACACAAGAATCTGGGGCTCGATTGGATAGTATTCATATTTTTCCTACAGTAAATATCTTTCTTATTTTTAACCCCACTTCACTTATTCACTGTTAAAAAAAAATTGAATCGGATTTGGTGAACGATCAACATTTCAATTTAAATCTGGAAATGTTGAGGGTAATTCTCAGTATACACCTAATAGATAAAAAAACTGAGGCTCTTTTTTGGGGGTAGCGGTTACCCCAAAAACAGGTCAAGAATACATTTATACTGGCCTTTCGGGGCCGCCTTGAGGTCGAAGGCCCTTTGTAGGTGCCTCTTGTGCCCTTGTGGTAAAGACTATGCTGCGTAAGTAGACGGGTAAGTAGCCACTTAACCTCTGGTTGACTGTATTTCTGTTCCACATCCATTACGTACAAAACCGACAAGTTCCTCTTCTGAATTTTATTGATCCGGAGTACGATCTAGAAACAGTACCACACCGGTCACTGGTGTCGAGTGCCCACGCGCTCGTCTCGGAAACAAGACATTACAATTTTATTAGCGGTAATCTCCTTAAGTGTTATCAGCCTAATTGAATAATGCATCGCCATAGTAACCACCGCGGGCTTAGCTTTGTTTTATTATTGTCTTTATGCTTTGCAACTGAATGTGCGTGATTCATGTCGATAAAGGATTTTAAGATTCACTAGATGCATGTGATGAGTGTAAGTCTACCACACTGCTCCAGGTTCGATTCTCAGCTGTTTTTCAATTATAAGTTATATCCGTATTTGGATGATTTATTATTATTATTGATGTACTTTCGTCTCGTTGAAATGTATTATATATGAATTTAATTACAGATGTGTTGTACTGTTAAGCTTTTTTATTATACGGAAGTAGCTAAGAACACATATCCCAGTGGACGGGAAGGTAAGTAAGTAGGCGGTAAGTGGTCATTACCGCCCATGTAACTGACTACATGTATATCCCGGTCTCACTTGAGTCCCACCTGACGTCGATCATGCATGAGTTCTATGCCTGAGGAATGAACCATGTATTACAAAGTATCATTAAGTAAGATAATGCTTGTCTTTCGGTGTAGGATGGTCCCCCCCAAATCGTATACACCCATGCATAAAAGAGTAATATAATATGTGAATATTTTTAAACAATGGATATATGAAGTAAGCTATATTTTAGGACAGGTCATAGCGAAGACAGATTTTGTTCAAATACAAGTTCTTACAATGAGAGGACGAATCAATTAAATATTAATCATCCAATTGATTAGCCGAAATCTTGCTAAAGTCGTTTATAATTTAATGTTAATCGTACAGACAGACAATGCCTTGCGGCCTGTAGAGGTGAATTCCAATTGTGGGACCAATGACTGTAACCGGACACACTCGACCCGGCTCAGAGATAAGTGACTCTTGGATTGGGTCTAATGATGCGATTTGATGAACTACTCCACTTATTATATTATTATCTACGTTATCTATTTATGTTCTGTGGTTATCTGTATCTTGGGAAAAATATGTCACAGAATAAACATTCCAGCCAGCATTCTTTCAAGATTTATTGTATTGTGTGACGTTGGTGTTTCTATACTGTCTTTTCGTCGTTTTTTAAGAAGCGTTCATGTATATCTGTATGTTATTTAAGTAAGGGACACGAATTCTTTTTCATTTCAAATCGACTTGCATGGTGTTCGTTTATTGCTCCTATTTCCATTACAGCATTGTATATTAATTTACAGAATATATCTTAATTTCAAAATTTATCTACGTCTTGTAAGCTTTTCTATAGTGCACCTAGAGTGTAACTGTGTGTAAATAAAATTCCTAAACTTATTGCCGTATTTTTAATCGTACTTACTTTCACATTTATATTACATGGAAGTAGCTAAGGAACATGTAGTGCATCTGATGGTAAGAGTCTGGACCATGAATATCTGTAAACAACTTCATAAAGAACAAGAGTCCTGCTTAAAGTCAATCATAGGTGCGTTTTTACTCCTGAAATTGAAGGTGGTCGCCTCATTTTTAAGTGAGCTGGTAACCACTCCTTTCTATCGAAACGCAAGCTTCATACTAAAAATGGGAGTGGAAGCTTTACTTCCATGATCAAACCATATAGGTTCTACCTTTCACTATTTACAAATAATAATTGTCAATGTGAAATTATCCACCAATTACACAATGTAATTGTAATCATAAGCAGGTTATGGTGTCACGGCACTGGGCATAGATGAGGTGACTAACCGTTCCTAAGTGTTTACGATCGTTGATTCATCAAAGATTAGGTCCTACATACAAAATTCTACTACTCTATTAAATTACTTCCTCTTGTTATATTGCAAAATAGGTATTCATATTTGTCACGGGAGGCAGGAGGTCAATTTTCTACAATCTTTTTTATGTTAGAAGACTTGCAACCGAGCGCGCAGGCTACTTGATGATAAAACTTCGCTGTAGTCTAGTTTGTTACTTTTTTGCGAAAAAAAGTACATGATTTATTTATTAAAAGTTTGTATGATTGGTTTAGCCATATACTTATTGAATATAACTGAAGAAAAGTTTGTACGTTATTAAATAATAGTTATTTAACTTCATGCTTCATATTTTTATTAGGACGTACCATGAGAATAACTGAAATTTATTTGATTGAATACGCCACGAAATAATTTAGTCCCTAATTAACAAATTGTCGGCTTATCTAATTTATGATGCGGGATGCATCACGATGAATCTTCCCCATTCTGATAATTTAATTTCATCTGATTTGATACGGTTGTTTCTTCTATTATGTTTAGGACCCCCGAATTAAATCAGCGCCATCTATTTCAAACAGAATGTACTATACGCAATCATCCTTCAAGTGAGGAAAGATATGTTGTTGTCATACACTGGCTGCATGCCGTTTAGTAATTTAACTTACGGTCGGTAGGTGGCGCGAATTACAGAATATGTATAACCATAATAGTCCAAGTAATATCTCCAAAGTGAAGCCCAAGTAATTTCTATAAAAGTTTTCAATGTTGGCGGCGCTTTATTTTTATGTACGATGGTGTAATGAAGTGTTATATTTAAATATTTTTAATTTTATATCATTTCGTAAAGACATACGCTATCGCCAACGTAGTTTCAAATTGTAAAAAATCTTATTCGAAGTAAATGTTATTACGTCACCGATAGTAAAATCGAGTACAAATAAAAAAAAATAGTATTGTGGTTCTTGATAGTGTAACAACAACGTCTGGACATACATTTTATTAAATAACGGTACTAACGATTAACATTTATTAATTGCCGATAATCAAACAAACTTCTGAAACATATTTCATATCAAAAAGGCAGATAAATATGTAGTAAAGATTACCACGTATACCTATATGGTCAAATGCAGGTAACAATATCTCGTTTCAATAACACGACAACTGAAGTGCTACAAAAAAATACATAATGTTTAACGATTTGCATTCAACTACTGAAGCGATACTCGTAGGCGCTCTCTGAGCATAAATCTCACCCATTTGATGAATCTTCCAAAGGCATACCTCGTTATTTATCAAATCCTACTGTTTTATCATGATGCTTCATTTGCATGAAATTGTTAAGATGCAATGAAAATAAGAATATTAATTATACGTAATTTCTAAAATTCTACAGTTGGGATCGCAGTCTTCCACATGTCCGGGTTTCGAATACCTCTGATTATTCGAAGTTATATACGAATTATAAATTAATAATCTTGCTTTCGTGGTTAAGTCGAACACATAGTGAGGTGTTGTCAAGTGTTAAAATCTAACAATACGCACATGGCCAGAACGGTCAACCTTCTAAATCTGAGAACATATCTCTGCCCAGCAGTGGGACAATAGTGGCATGACGATGGAATAAGTAAATACTTATGTAGTTAGTTATTTATTTACTATTTATAACTTTAAAAATAATCGTAGAGCATACTTTTAAAGACAATGTAACACAAAGAATAGTCACATTTTATTTAACTTTTGTCACTAGACAAGCTATTTGCCATAATTAACACGCGGGCGGAACTATCGTGAGCAACTAGACATGATAAAAGCTAGTACATTATCAGTAACAAGTTGTAACTCAGAACTACTGAAGCGGAAGCGGCCGCGAGTCATCAGGCGACGCTAGGGGGCGCAGTTTGCGCATAAATCGCATTGCCTCGACTGGCTTCGTAAATAATAGTTTGAGAACAATTAATCATACTGCTGTGTCCTCGGATAATATGCCGTAAGCTTCCGAGGTTACAAAGTACTAAAATTGTAAGAGTGATTAAATTAAACTTTTGCCATTTTCAACATATATAAGTATATAGAAGAATATCAAACGAGTGTGGAGGCTATCTAATGTTAAATGGTCATTGCAGCTCATGGACATTTAAACGCAAACTATTTATTCCTGAGCTTGCATACAAATGAGTTGATGAGATATAGTCAGCAACGAATATTTTTAAAAATTAAGTACAGTCTGTAGATAAATCTTGGACTAAATTCACAGTTTCTTATATCTAAAGTAGACATAGCATTGAAAAGTTTTAAATGTCAACCAGTCAATTTAGTCTGAGATTTGTGGAGGAACTTTAGGCAATATTTCCGAAACTAAGCTGTTTCAAATACCGTTCGGTACTGAATTGAAGAAGTTATATTGCGCAAATAACTCAAATAGCAATACAGTTGACGGTTGTTCAGTGTTCGACTCGAGGCGAGTTATTTAAGGCAAGCGGCTAATCGAGAAATTGCATCAGCTCGGAATTCAGTTTCGTAGGCTAGATGGTCGAGTGATTGAAGATGTTTCGAGAAACTTGCACTGACGTTATGTTACAATGCAATGTTGTTAGCATTTAAACCAGTAATCTGTTCAAGTACGGGTATTACATGGAATTTTCTGTATGTTACTTCAAAATAGCTACCATTTTCACGTTTACCTGATACGAAACTGTGAAGAGCTGATTGGAAATGTAGATCTGTGTGTCAGTCTGCTATGAAGAGGAAGGATCATCGATTCTTTCACTGACAATACGTGAGGTTACTTCTAATTTCTACTTTTAAAGTGTGTAATGTCGTGAGGCAATAAAGTTTTATTATTATTATTAATAATGTAATTTTTTGACACTCATAGCTTATTATTACTATTATTCCTTCATGGATACACACAAACACATCTCTACCTATACAAACACTCAGACATAAATGAAAAATCTTGGGTCAGGATTAAACCCGAAACCTTCCGCTAGACAGATCAGGATGATGACCGTTGCAATGCTACGGGTAATTTCAAATGTACTATGACTGAAAGAGCTACACCTGGTGCATAGACCACTTGAATATTTAATCACATGCTGGGTTACTGAACTTTTCTAAATCGACCACAAAAGTTCGCAAAATCCGTGTTTGTTGGCGCGTTATTTAACTACTATCGCGCGATGGTGCACGAACTATCTCTATTCGCATTTGCGTGCTGCACGCCACTTCGCGTGCTTCGTCCCACCGTACTAACTGTACGCATACGTGACACTGTCCTAGATCGGGATCGAGAAAGAAATTAATTATGATGAAGATGATAATTATATGCGTTTCTCTCCATGAAGACTAAGTTGGAACTCCTTCTATAATTATTTCTCTCTTACGTCGCCGCTTGAAGCAGACACGGCAGGCCTTAATATTTTTTCTTATAATGTAAAAGATGACGATAATGTAGCTAAATATTTATCTCGTTCAAGGATTATTTACGAATTTGTGCATTAAATACCCTTTTATAATTCTTATTACCATTTATTTATAGAAAGGCATTGTTCGCAAACCACTAATTCGACCACAAAGTTTCGCAAAATCCGCGTAGTTAAACTACAATCACGAACTATCTCTAGCGGTTCTCGCGTGCAACACGCCACCTCGCGTGGTGATACACGCATACATCGTCACAGTATGTCGTTGGATCAAAAATAGAACAAAGGAATACGGTGAGTAAACTTTCGGCTAGATTTTATATATATAGCTGTTTGCGTAGAAGTTTACATTACAGTATATTTCAATAAATTACAATTTAATCATTTAGTTTTTAAATATTTGGTAGCAAACGTATAAAATGAATTTAAAAATCGAACACTATGCCATCTGCTTTTTTATGCTCTTAAGGATAGATTTATAAAATTACTAACGTAATATTTTTAAAAAATATACCAGAAAAAAATTAGAATTCTAGGTTCAACGGTTTCGGCTGTGTGTTGCTGCCTGGGTCGCTCAACTTTCTCATTTAAATATTATTTTACATGTAACATCGCACAGAGAGGTTGTCATTGTGCCGGTGCTCTATCAATGCTAGACAATTTTCATGAATCCATTACTGTTTCATGACATAGGTGTTTACTTAAAATATGGTTTGGACTATAATTCACCATGTTGGATAAATGCGGATTGATAACCTTCGAGAAATTTAAAAGGACATCTCGAGGATACAAGTTTCCTCACGAGGTGTTATTTTATTGTTAATACAAGTGATATTTTTTATGTAAGAAGAGCTGTAAACGAGCATGCAAACTATCTGATGTTAAGCAGTCGCATCCCATAGATATCCACGTACAATCACGAACACGACTAAAATCTTATCTGAGTTCGTCTATCTATCTATATGAGTCTATCGAACGTAAATACGTTGCTACTCTCTCCCGGAAACACAAGAAATGCTTTACGGCGAATTATGAGTACCTCCCCGGTCAAACTATAGTTCTCCCACTTTCAAATTAAAACTGCTATGCATTTAACTTCCAAAAATCAGGCTAGGCAACTAGACTATCACAGTTTATACTGACTTAACATTTGCTAGACAATACGAGAATTAATGCGTTGCAATATTGGAATATCGGAGCAAGTTTTGTAGTGACGGTGTCTGCTATCACATAGTTATACAGGTTGGAGCAAAGTTGAATTCCAAACTGTGGAAAGCAATGTAATTTCTCGAATAGCCGTTAGCCTTATATAATTTAATGGTTCACCGGCTAACAGCGTTTAATTGTGTAGTTGACTACCTATAAAATTTTACTTTATGTTTAAAAGTAAGTATTGCTGTAGGAGTATTGTATCGTGGTTCTGTCGCATGTGGACTTGTGTGAATCATTAATAATGAGGAAAGTTATGAAGCTAAGTGCGCGGCTGGATATTGGATGGGTTTTCACGTTTCGAAGAGCACGTTAAGCAGTTTGTCTCGATGGTATTAGATAGATTATAATCGTTGCATCTTGACGGAGGCTTTATGGGCGGTTTTGGAGTTAACCGGCTGACTTAATTTTGCAGGCCTTCCACAGAAGTGGAGAGTAGCATATACAAAGGTTGTTTGATTGATTTTTTTATGTGAATATTTTTTCTTCTTCTCTTTCCTGATCTCTCTTTCTTTTATTTTGTTTCTTTTCTTTCACAAATATTTTATAGACTATTCTATCCAAAAGGCAGACAGGCCACCTAATAGAAATCAATCATCGTCGCTTATATTCATAATATGTGCAACACCAGAGGAGTCGTTTATATATCAGCAATACACACGAGTCCTTTACCTTTGAAGGAAAGATTTTTACTATCCATTCTACATCTTGCACGTACATGGTAGAAAAGATCACGCAAACCGTATTGTGGAAGACCGTCACGAATCTAGAAAGTGGTCAGAACAAAAGATATTTTGTAAGTTCGTCCTTTCTTCCACTTATACTTCAATTGCAAGTCCTAACTCGGATAATATATGCATTACCAAGTTGTCTTATAGGTTTAAGTTATTTGTGCGGCGTTCAGGCCAACTTAGCCCATATAAATGGAAATCGCGAAGGCTTCCCGGTATCTCGTTTTTATGGAATGTTTTTCAATTTACCGCGCACTTTTATACTAGTTCGCGAAAGTTCGCCTTTAAAATACCTCAGCTCATGTTTATTGTAACATTAAAGAATAATTTCGACTCTAACCACGAAGCGCGGGATTTTTATGGCTAAAGTATCAGAATTTGTGCGGCCAGTTACATCCTTGACTTTTGTTGTACAGAATTTGTGTTTTCTTTCTAAGCATTCGGATTTAAGTGACTATTAGGTACAATAAAATACTAACTTTTGCCTGCAGTCTAATGTACTGCTGATCTAGCTTTAATTTAAGAGGAATTTCAATTTTCTCACAGAAGTGATTATCATAATAATATTATTTCCGTCTGTTTGTTTGTATGTTCCGTTATCACGTCAATACAGCTGAACCGATTTTGATGAATTTTGACACAGAAATAAATTTTATTTTGGAGATGAACATGAAAATAAAAATTTGGAGGTGTGGAAATAGCGAAAGCAATTTACTACCAGGAAATGATTACTTTTAAGTTAGGGATACAAATATGGATTTTGATGTTTGGTTCTTTGAAATATTGTAAATGATCATTAACGTTAAAGGATGAAATATCGTAATATTGACTTTATTATCATCGATATTATATATTATTTAATATCCACGATATACACAGTACTTTGATAATTCCATCAGCATCCTGATGTCTGCACAGTGCCTTACCTTTAGGAACAGATACACACAATTACTATCAACGTTCCTATGTAGTTACAGCTGGAAAGAGTGCGAAGTGCTTAGCAGCTAAGCTGCTTTCAGCTTGGAGTAACTGAAGTAAATCCGTCCTTTCATGAAGATATTGCGTTTTTAAGCCGTCTGAATAAGACGTTTTCTGTAGAATGATGACTGGAAATTAAAAGAACATCAGTAGCAACGTTGCATCAATTTGAAATCGGTTCGCACGGAAGAATACCTGTTATATACCATTAACTAGTTGCAACCCATGACTTTGTTCACGTTTTTGGGTTTTTCGATATTTTTAACAGAAAAATGTTCTCTTACAGCAAAAGTTCAAAACACCCGCAACGTTCAAATTGACGGATTTTTTTATTTATAGATCGAATGAAATGAAACGAACACTAAATTTTAAGTGAAGCTCACTCAAGTAAGTACCAAGTATACAACAGTGCACTATTGTATATTTAGTACTTCACTGAAATTGGTTAAGCCATTTCAAAGTTTAGCGCGCACAAATGCACAGACAAACAGATCAATTACAAAATAAATTACAGCCTCTCTTACTTCCTGATAACGTAATTTTTCATCAGTGAAAACATGGATAAAGTTATTTGGTACAAACAAATATACAAAGAATCTTTTATCTTTATAATATTAGTATAGATTTTTTAAACATAAAATTGATGTATTTTTATAGTAAAAATATATAATTGAAATCGAATTTATTTGTTACCTTATCAACGGAAATATCTAAAAAATAATAATTAAATTTCAGTCGGTCTATTTTCTCTATAAACGTAGTGTGCGGACGAAGTGATATTATGTCCTTTTAGGACGAAGCCGCAGCCACACCGTGCTCTGTTTATGTGAATATGTAATCGGGCTGTTCATACACGCTCGTCTTTTGTCTCGCTCCGAGCAAACTTCGGCCGCACGAGTGTGAAGTACGAAACCGAACCAGGAATAAGATTCAATAGATGTGAAGGGTTTTTAGCCTTTTAGACTTTAATAATCTATATTTATACTCGTATTTTAGTGAGGTGGTAGTATAATTCAACTGGCGAGATTCCACAACCACCCTCATAATCCTCCGTAATACAGTTTTTGTGTTTCGTTTGGAGAGGTGCGGTCGACGGCAACACTTACAAGCGAAGTAAAAATCTCAGTCCTCAGGCACCATATAACGCATGCAATGCATAACGTTAGGCAGGACTTTAGCCTTAATTGAGGTTGGACGTAGATATCCATAAGCTGAAAGGACCATTTAAAATCACATGGCCTGCACGCTTGTTTGTTACTTTTTCAACATAAAGGAGATACAATTCAAAAGAGTACATTACACAATACAATATATTTCAATAGAGTAAGATAATGACTGACGCAGAGATCAACACACAGTCAAAACCTAGAATCTTAAAATTTTGCAGATTTATTCTTTACGTAGCGTACGTGAGTACTAAGAAAGGAACCCGGAAATTTCAACCTTAAGCGGGAAAAATAGTAGATATAAGAACAAGCTATTTATCTTATAGTTTTGCTTTAATAATACATGTTATTCGGTAAAATAACATGCTGGATTTGGAAATAAGATCACAATCTAATAAATTGTAATATAATCTATTGTACAT
>DWON01008730.1:0-11910 GCA_018251015.1 Phocides pigmalion okeechobee | reverse complement strand
CAGCTGCGTTCGAGCTCAGATAGGATTCGGTCGTGTTTGTGGTTGCACGTAGATGTCTATGAGCTGCGACTACTTAACATTTGGTGGTTTGTATGCTCGTTTGCTACTCTTCTCACATAAAAAAAACATTTATCTTGTTTTTAAATTCCTTAACTTATAAGGCGTTCAATAATAAATATTTTTGTATACCTCATATACGATTTACGTTGTTACGAGTTGTGAGTTAAGTAACATACCATGACTCCGATTACTAACCGAGTTGGGATTTATGTTTGCTTAGAAATATGCATATATTTATAGGTATATTCACGTATAGACGAGGAGACCATGTATTGTTTATGTCAGGAGAGTAGCTGACGAGAAACCAGAATGAATGCAGGCCACCTGATGTTAATAAGTCACTGTAGCCCGTGGACATCTGTCTACATACAACCTGAAAAATCACGAAGTCCTATCTAGCTCGTACGTAGATGCTTTGCGTGTTCTTGAGTTTAACTGTAGCTGGCAACAGCACCTCTCCAGCCGAAACACAAGAGTTTACGATGAATTATACGGGCTGTAGAACATACCTGTAGAACCTACGGTCGCAGATAGAACTTCAGTTCTGTTTGAGGGAGGAAATCGATGTTTATGGGCTACCGCGTCTACTTATTACCTCTTCTAAATCAAAAGAGAATAGTAAGATTTTTCTTAGTCTATAAGTTTACCCACCTCTTATTCTGTAATACTATGTTACCTTTCGACAAATTCTGACTAACTCAATGATCCTGTTTTAATTGCCTCCGTGACCCAAAAAGCTAACGTTTTCTGTTACAAACGAACATTAACGGCAGTTTTTACAATATTGAAAAGACTAAAGGTTTTCAAGCGACATAAAACTTTTAAGAAAGACGACAGTTGAAATGCTTTTACTGGCAAATGTCGTGAAAAAGATTAAATTTTTCATTTCAACTTTGAAAGCTTTCGAGTATTCTACTTAATGTACTTAACTAACATTATTTACAAAATCTAATTACTTGTGAATTTTTTTCATTAAAAAATTTAGAAAAACGTATCGTTTAAAATTGTGTACAATATTCTCATAATATATCATTCAAAATATTCAAATCTTACGCTATTAACAAACTGTATCGAGTAAAGTGATTTCCGAATGCGGTTAACGTCACTAGAGTGAGTATAATGTAACAAATTTGGGTGATTATAAAAAGTTATGTTTGGGTTACTTCCAACTGGTTAGTATTAGCATAAATCGATAGATACGAAAGCAAATGTTTGGCAGCCAGCCAGGCTGTGCACGCTGACTCTGCAAAATGATCACCGACCATTGACATGACATGACGTAGATAGTGCCTTTTTACTTCGTTACGATTTAGGCCGACTAAATAGGTCAGGTCAGTGATCACTTCACTCTCCCTTCCAAGTTGCTATTTAATCCTTCCTCGTTCGCAATCATCTTCTTTTTATTACGCCACTCGTCTAGACTTTTACTGCGCCCAGTACCACTTTTACGTTAGTCATCGTAAAACATGATCACACAACATATCTTCCGTCAAATGTTTTACGGTCATATTTTGTAGCTTACACTAAAATTATTATCCGACTTGAAATACATAAATGTTTATCAAATGTGTATTGTATGAATGAATGAATGCCAGATTGCATTTTTATCACAAATAGCACAAGAATGCTACCTAAGCCTGAATGATGATAGTTCTCAAAATTTAGAATATCTTATGTTTTGATAAGCACTATTTGGTTAACATATGATAAACATTATATTTACGTAGTTTTAAACTTGCAATGTTACTCTGTGTCCAAAAATATTTTTAGTATTCAAATTTTATTCTCAATTCTTCAAGCAAATTTAGAAACAAGTGCTAGGTTTATTCATATCTCCAATCTCTGCCACGAATGCCAGCCTCCGACTACGGCATTTTCTACCATTTATTTAAACTTACATTTTAATCTTGAGCAAATGTAGGGAGGCTTGATTTATGAGTTTATAAATTTATATATTTTAAATTAAGCCTTGAATAATTTATAGGCTTTAATATATCAAAAGGAATAAATAATTTAATTAAAATATTTGTTACAGAGAAATGCGAATCTCTTCAGCAGCATCACTTGCTGGGGGAACAGAGCGACCTGAGCGCGCCCTTACTGCTACGTTCACGTTTTTAAACCTCGTGGCTGGTGGCAATGGTGGTAATGTCTGGAGACAAGTAGGACTTGTGAAGGGCAGGAGTGTCAGGCTTCAAACTATTGTTTGGCCTGGTGGTCGCCTGGTAGCCCACGGTCAATCAGCCGGTGCCCGTACTATTTTTCGCATAGTTACTGCTCTAGCTCCACCTTTTGTGATGGAAGGTGAACTTGACGAAGACGGACAGTGCTTGCGGGGGCTTCTATGTCATCGACCACAAACTTCAGATCGAGATAACTTAACTTTAGTATTCAACGAACTTGAGAGAGAAAGTGATCAAGATGCAGATGACTTCTTCTTTCCTACAACCAAACCAACAACTAATAAAATGGCCTCTCATTGTTGTTACGGATTAGCTATGGATTTGCTGGAAAATATTGCTCAAGAATTAGAGTTTGACTTTCATTTATACATTGTAGAAGACGGCCTATATGGATCCAGAAAGCTTGTGAAACCATTTCGTAGGATATTTGAAAATAAAAATATTGACGAGTTTTCCTCGAGCCACCGAAACTATCATTCTCAATACCATAATGACTATGAAAGCTTACATAAGAATAAGGATAAAAGAATGTACATAGTCGATGAAGATCCACAAGGAGATCCCGAGAAATGGAATGGTATTATAGGGGATTTAGTTTCTGGAGCTGCCCATATGTCTTTTGCAGCTTTAAGCGTATCGACTGCCAGAGCCGAAGTAATTGACTTTAGTCAACCGTATTTTTTTAGCGGCGTATCAATATTAGCTGCTCCGAATCAAAGGCCTGATATTCCGCTGCTCGCTTTTCTGTTACCATTTTCACCTGAATTATGGATTGCAATATTTACCTCTCTCAATGTTACCGCTATTGCTGTAGCGATTTATGAATGGTTATCGCCCTTCGGACTTAATCCATGGGGTCGACAAAGATCAAAGAACTTCAGTATATCGAGTGCTCTTTGGGTGATGTGGGGTTTATTATGTGGACATTTAGTGGCTTTCAAGGCACCCAAAAGCTGGCCTAATAAATTCCTCATAAATGTTTGGGGAGGCTTTTCTGTGATATTTGTTGCCAGTTATACTGCCAATATTGCTGCTCTGATAGCTGGATTATTTTTTCATAACGCAGTGGATGACTATCAAGGAAGGAGTAATGTAAGTATGTTATCATTATATTGTGTTATTTTAATTTTATGAAACGTTTTACCAGAATGATAGTTTTCTTGTATATTTTAGTGGTTGTCTTTGCGAGTTGGCACGCCAAGATCGTCAGTGGCAGAATATTATGTTTTGCGAAATAATCCACAATTAGCTCAACATATGCGTCGAAATGCCCTGCAGGATATCGAGGAAGGAATTCAGAGGCTCAGGTGATTTAAATTATAAGTGCTTAATACCAAATTCAATACGAAAACAAAGTTTAAACGAACGAATAAATCACAAAACTTTTTTAGAAATGGCACTCTGGATTTATTGATAGCGGATACCCCAGTTTTAGACTATTATCGAGCCACCGATCACGGTTGTAAACTCCAAAGAGTCGGGGACCACGCTCTCACTAAAGATACTTACGCAATTGGAATGGCTAAAGGATTTCCTCTGAAGGTAATAAAAGCCCCGAAGGTATGTTCTCGTAAAATTTGAAGTTCGTACTTTTGCTCTTATTTTATGTTGTAAAGTACGCAATGAGCGTAGGCCACATCAACTTAATGGACATATTGGAAGTAAAACGATCATATTATTAAAACATGGTTATATTTATACGGAAAGAAGGACGTTGATAGCAAGCTTGAGTGACAGGAGAGCGACTTTGGATCTTAGCGGGCTAAGATTGATGGATGACGCACACAAGTCTGCTAATGGTGTGATCGATAGTCGGGTGTCATGTAGCTTACACTCAGCCGATTATACGTCATTTTATCTTGACATGGTTCAATATACCTTGTGAGCTTACCTCCGTGGACCAGATACATAAATCAACAAAAGCTTTTTTGTTTCGCTCGTGATAATACGTTCGTAGATTTTTTAACGCTTAACTGGTTGCAGAGTAATGGGTCGCAGATGTAACGTTATTGTTTTTGATGTTTTATCATTTGGTGCAGTGACGTTAATAAATACGCTCACTTATCTCGCGTTCGCCATATAAATGTTTGATATAAATCAGAACTTGTATGAGCGACCGGGCAGGTAAAATAAACAGGAACTCTACTTTTAGTTGCACAGCCCGGTGGAAAAGGACAAAAGGCTAAAGATAAAACCATGTAAAATATGTGTTATAAAGGTCATCTTTGTTGACTGTGAAATTTATGTATATTTATATTTCTTTTGTGATTCTAAGACTAACTTATTCCATATTTACGTAAATAATAAATAAAACCATATTGTGTAGCTTAAATTTTCGTGTAAATACATATTATATGTCATCAACAGTTTGTATTAAACTCTTACTTGTTTTAGGATAGTATATCTGCTGTTATAGCTAAATATTCGTCAAATGGTTACATGGATATTCTTACTGAGAAATGGTACGGAGCGTTGCCCTGTTTCAAACTCAGCCCGGACTACGGAATCCAACCAAAACCGCTAGGTAAATATCTTACAAAGCGCAAAATTTTCTGCCTCATTAAATCTGAATACTCGGCGAATCTCGTAGAAAAAATGCGTTGACTTATTCAGCTCAGTGAAATCTGTCACGCGAAAGCAAATAGGTTTTATATCACTATCCTAATGCATATTGCATATATATACATCGTCAGCTGTTTCGTCTCTGCCGGAAATTTCATTAGAATTTATCGCCACCCCCGCGTTAATCCAACCCTCCGGGATGCGATGGGGGAGAAGTATTACCACCAGCCGACCTAAAAGATTAAACATTGGATTTATCGCGGAAAAAATGAGATGGCACGTAAAGTGTGTTTACCTCTTATTTGGGATAAAGTTGAGAAAGGACGACAAGAAAATTTTAAGTACTACAACATCAAGATATTTCGCCGCCGGTTATTACTTTATTAACATATCTTGTGTGCCTTCACTCACTAGAGAAGTTCGAATATGTTCATGTGAGAAGAGTAAACGAGAATGTACGTTACTTAATGTTAAATGTTTACTCTAGCACAATGACACGTACATCTTAAGCAGGTATAAAATCCTATTTGAGCACGTCTGCAGTACATGCGTTGCTACTCTTAAGGAACATAATGGTCATCTTGCTTATAAATATAACCGACAACCTTACCTTTCTAACCGAACAACAGAATTTGCTTTACGGTGGATCACGAGGTGCTGAAATTTGTATATCCCTGGTCGAATTGTGATTCTACCAACAATCAAATTTAAGTCAGCAACGACAAGTAAAATTCGTTTGACATTTTTTGCTACATTAGCGTAGAAAAAAAAATAATTAAGTATTCAATCTCAAGTATCTATTAGCACAAAAACAGGAGTGATGGATTATGTAGCATTCTGTAATCTCCTTAATATATTAGACTTATTACTATCAGACGACGATATTGCCAACCGATCCAATATGTGAGCATTACTTCGCCCAACTTTTAATATTTTAGCAAACTTAAAGTTAATATTGAAAAAGTTTTAAATATGGAATAATGTTGACTTAAAAAAATATTATAAGCTGTATATAAGAATGTACTTTGAATAGTTTTCAATATGATTTATGGTAATTTTAAACCACATTAAAATATTCTCTTTTGGCAACGTTGTTATAAAGTACATTTATGTCTTTATGCATCTTCATGATTTATGCATAGAATTTGCATGAAACGTGAGTACACTGTGTGAAAATTATAAGTGGTATCTACCAAATATCCACTAAATCTTTGTGGCGTGTTTGTTAACACGTTCCTGTCTTTGTAACGTATATTTGTGATGTTATAAAATAAAAGAGCTAAAATGTTACTATTCGGAAATTCATAATTACAATAACAAGTAAAATTTAGAACAGCTAAAACACTTATTGTTATGTAAACTCCTTTATGTATTTTTTCGACCTTAAACGTCATCATCATATTTTGTAGGAAATATTTAAAAAGAAATAAATCTTTTTTAATTGCATAGTAATAATATATGTACCAAAGTTCTCATTAATACCATAATAAGTAAGGTTTGAAATAGGTGAAGTAGGTAATGTTACCCAATCGTTATTTCATGTAATACGATGACCTTTAACTGATATTGAAAACAAATATTGAATAATAAAAAAACCAATTACAAATGTTACGTAAATGCCAATATAGGTACGTCAGTAATTACAATACGCCATAAAAATAATTTGGACAATAAAATCGCGCTGATTTACACCCCATTTTAATTACAGGCGTGGCCGCGGTGGCTGGCGTGTTTATTCTTCTTGGAGTGGGAATGATCGTCGGATGTCTAATATTGATTTTGGAGCACCTTTTTTATAAATACACGCTGCCCGTTTTACGTCACCAGCCTAAGGGCACTATATGGAGGAGCAGAAATATTATGTTTTTCAGTCAGGTAAGTTGTCTTCCCTATTATCTTTTATGGTTTGACATTTATGCACTTTTTCAATTAGCTAATCTGAATTATTACGCACTGCACTGTATAAGTATAAATTTAATTTGCAATGATTACTCAAGTAAATTGTGATAAATGGGAGACACAAAATATTATCTCTCTTTACGACAGGCGATGAAAAGTTAATAAAAACTGATTGGATACATAATTGAAATATTGAGGTAAAGAATTAATTTTTGAAAATGATAACGTAAATTAAGGTATGCTCAGATGAGACCCATTCATATACTTTCTAGTATTTTAATGTGGATAAGTAACATTATTTAGTTTTAGTACTGAGTCAAAAATATGAGCTCGGATATATTTTTGCAAGACTAGTGTTTTTAGCTGTCTGTACGTTTCAAACAAGGGGACATTCCAATTGGAATAAGATTAACGGATGTTTAAGTAAAACCATAGCTATCAGTAAATTGAAACTGCGTTCACTAGAACACCAGTTAGCAACTTAGTGGTTATCGATCTGCCTCACATTTGCATTCATCTCACACTTGACGGCTTTATTGGCTCCGCTTCTCTTGAGCGCCGAGCGGCGAGTCACATAAGTCTGAATAAATCACTTCTGTTGGACTTGGCCATCTCGTGTGAACTTGACCTTGCTGTTACAATGTTCAATATGTCCTATGTCTCAGAATTAACATTTGATGTAAAACAAAAGCAGTTTAGTATTGTTATAATTAATTTCTGCTTGTAATTTTTAATGTTATTATTTTCGGAGTACAAATTAATTATCACCCATTCTGACCATTAAGGTTTTTTCTATGTCATATGTGTAATAATCTTAAAATTTATTTTGAACAATATGAAAAATACAAGTAAAGTGACATAAAGAAGAATAGGATTAGTAGTAGGTTAATGATTACTATATGATAAAGTTTAAGTTGGTAAACCTTCCAATAAAACAAGGAATGTTGTGTTCATGTGCTGTATGTTTGAATTTCATAGTACGTAATCTGAAAGATTATAACTTTGACACGCATTTTACGAAGTTGATAAAGTACACGTAGATATGTAAACTTAACAAAGGTGTACTAATATATTTGGCGTTTATTCCCTACAGCAGGTTTTAAAGATTTATACAACGACGTTATTAAACTGTGTGTGAAACTAAATTTACAATTCATAAATTGATGCGGAATCTGATCCTAAAACTGAGTCTGCGCTGAAACGTCTGACATTAAGACCAGCTAAGCAGCACCCTTTTCGGCCAGATCTTGGTGAACGAAGTTGACAAATTACAAATTAAATTCCGTACGCCGTCACCGATGGTGAGACGTGCGGAAGATTCTTCTACGCGGTCTTACCAAGATGTCTCGGCGAGGACAAATCGGAACTATCTAACTATCTATTTTTTAAGTTGTTATTCATTTACTAACTGGATTTACAACGTAGTGTAAGTCGTCTTAGTGAGAATATTCGTGAATTTTAGTAAAAGTAAAAAAATAAATATCTGCGCTATCCCTTAGACATTGTCCCAATATATAGGCTACACAGATTGATGTTCTATGAGCTTATAATGACATATCGTATTATGTTACAGAAGCTGTATAGGTTCATAAACTGCGTGGAGTTGGTATCTCCCCATCATGCGGCACGTGAGCTCGTCAACACCATCCGCCAAGGGCACTTCACGTCGCTGTTCCAGAAAAGTGTCAAAAGGGTAAAATATTTAGTATATTTGCTAACAACCTTGTCATTATCATCTGTAAATATTGTAATGTAAATTAAAATTTGATGATTTTTAGATTATGATGTCATTGAATAAATATTCTTTGGACAATCTTTAAGTTGTTCGGCCATACTTAACACCGCATTATAATATTCTCTCTTCTTGATTTGATGAAAATGAAATTTAAAGTTGAACTCAATAGGATTTTAGTATGGCTTTATAGTTTAATTTTGCTTTGGCATTTTACAACAGGAGGGCACATTTGTTTCAGAAGGAACACGAACAGCGCAGGAGAAGAAAGAGTAAAGCACAGTTCTTTGAGATGATTCAAGAAATCAGGAGGTAATCTGGATAGCAAGTGTGCAATGTTTTATTCTTACATAAAGTAGTTGTTTTTTACTCATTGCTATAACTTGTCATTGTTTGGTTAATAGGGTTCAACAAGGTGGTAGAGATCACTCCTTGGATTCTATAAAAGAGAATGTTGCAGTAGAAATATCAGAAGTGTCAGAAGACGTCACAGAATCTAAATTTTTATCTCCGTCACCTGAAACGTCCAGTCGATCTCCTAGACAAAGTCGGTCACCGCGTCAACTTCGTTCACCAAGATCTCGCCGAAAAAGGTGCAGCTTAGCTGGTCTTAATGTCAGACGTTTCAGCACAGACTCAGTTTTAGGATCAGATTCCGCATCAATTTACGAACGAACCAGTCTGAATATAGGTAGAAGATTGAGTCGGGATGTAAGCTGTCTAACTAACTCTCCTCCAGATATCAACACTAGACTTCGTACGCCGTCACCGATGGTGCGACGTGCGGAAGGTTCTTCTACGCGGTCTTACCAAGATGTCTCGGAGAGGACAAATCGGAATTATCTAAGTATAGACGGTCCAACTCACCGAGCGAGTGTGGAAATATTGGTTTCGCAAGAGAATGAAGTACCCCCTGCTCCGCCGTATCCTAGAGTCTCTCCGACCGGAGCTAGATCAGAGTTGTCCCAATTATCAGAAGAGGAATTGATAAGATTGTGGAGAAGTTCGGAACGGGAAGTACGGGAGGCCCTGCTAGCTGCTCTTCAGGAGAGACGGGCTAACTTAGATCCGAAAGAAGATCCGGGTTGAACGAGTTCTTTCCGTGACTGGAAAGAAAATCGTGTAGAGATCATTTCGTCTTTCTCATTGTTGCTCGTCGAGGGTGCTAGGGAGTTCGCAGATCACGCTCGCGGTGGTTCAGCGGTGCCTTTTTTACATTGTTTGATGCGGACACGTTTAGCAGGCGTTAGTTAAACAATCGGTGTTCATTTGAGTGTCTTGGTATTATTGTATTATTGTATTCTACAAACTGCCTTATTTTATATTCGATTGCTTCTTTATCTTTGAATTCGCGTCAAACAATCTAACTAACGGTACGTTTTAGATGAATTTGGAGAATTTTACGTCCATAAAATCAATTTAAGAAAGGATTATTATTATTATTAGAGATAATGAAGTAGATAATTACAATTGACATAATTATTGTGTCCATGTATAAATATAGCGATGACCACAAAATTTAAAGTGCTTTATCCTATTTCTAGTGTAGTTGGCGTTAGGTCACTTCTTTCAATGTAGTATGTAATTGCGCATTAATCTGATATTAATATTATGAAAATTAGGATAAAAATATTTAAAATAAGTATAAAATAAATGGTACGTATATCAATTTGTAATTATTATACTCTATGAAGTTGAAAAGCCACATATTCAAACATTAAATCGAAAATAAATGAAGTAAAAATTTCAGATGAAAAGTACATTAATATTTTGGATAAAACAATCGTAAACATAAAAAACTAATTTTAAAAAGTATTAAATTATTTACAGCCGTGGACACTTAAAATTAGGCCGTTTAAGTGCCTTGAGTACATTTTGTAGTGTCTGCTTTTGAAAACGTAAAAAACATACAAATAATACTATCAGAATACCGAATTAATTTACGTTACTTGTTATTTATCTCTATTTATGTAGAAACTACCAGCTACTACATTATTGTAACCAGAATAATTAACTGTAGATGATTGAATATACAATAACTGAATACTTAAATTTATTTAAGTTATTTAATTGATTAAAGTATTGAGAAAATAATGCATTTTACCAAAGTAATAAATACGTGATGTGTAGTTATGTATTAAATTTAATCTTAGGTATGATGAAAAAAATAAATACTGCCGTAAGTATAAGCAAATAGCTAGATAAGAGTAAGTACACAACTTTTTCCTAGATTTGCACCCTAGATTTTAGTTTAGAATTTTCTCTCTATCTATTCCTCCTAATATTATTATTATAATAAATCATATTCCCTTCAGGCTTTTTGCGTTTTTGTAAACCTGCAAAAAAACCTAGAAATACAAAAATATAAGCAATATTTACGACAGATAGACTATATCTATTTATTACCATTTAATGTATACGCTTATTCCAAAATATTTCAAATTATATCCGTTTCGGAAATAAAAAAATATAAATGAAATAAATGAGATTGTATTCAAAATATACATTTTTCTAAGATTTAAATTAATTCTATTCTAAACAATTATTATATTATAACAAGTGAAATAGATCCTAATAGATTAAAAAAAAAAAGAAAATTTAGCAGCATTATTACTTTCGCATTTTTTTAATTTATTGCAAAAGAATTATAATTAATTGATTTTAAATTATTTTATAATCTTTCCCATTACTAAGTTTTGAATAACTATTAAGTAAAGCAGATTACGTCCAGTTTATGTTGCGATTACATTATTTGCTCCACATTTTATTACAGTTTTGGACCAAATTAACAAACGTGTTATTGGTAACGATTCTATTAATTATTACTTATAATTCTATTGGATGTGATTCATCTAGTGATATTAAAGTCTTATGGATTTCTGTAATTATATTACGGTCTATAGAGTAATTACAATATTGACATATAAGTAGTCTTACTATTATGACGTTATATTAACTACAACTAGAAAGATATATGAAGGAGTATTCATTTAGAGTGTTCGTGGTATACAAACCTGTTGTAATTTGTGTACGACACTAACAAAATTTACGTGTGGCTTCTTTATATTGCACGATATATTTTAAAATATAAACATAGTTTATCGGTAGACATATATATCTAGCGGCGTATAAGTAAAACTAAAGATGTGTGCTGATTTCAATTATTTCTCTGAGTATCCTAGCGTGATATTTTTTTAATTAAATTTATTTATTTTTAATTTACCGAATACTTCTAGTTTCTTGTTTACTTTTTGTTTTATGTTTATTTTTTATTTAGTTTGTCCAGTCCGACAGGAATTCCGTTGAAGGTGGTCTCGTCAGTTTCACGGCTCAAACCAAAAAATCGAGTATATGTATTTTAAGTGAAAAGGCAGAAGGGCTTCAATTATTTCTCTGGGTATCCTAGCGTGATATTTTTTTAATTAAATTTATTTATTTTTAATTTACCGAATACTTCTAGTTTCTTGTTTACTT
>DWON01008729.1:0-11911 GCA_018251015.1 Phocides pigmalion okeechobee | reverse complement strand
ACGGACATCTTAATAAGCTATTTAGATTTGCTAGGTCTGGGTGATTACGTTTTTGTCTGTGTCTATGTCTATGGCAACCACGGCACAGATAATAGTAGTGTGGTTGTAACTGGAGTAAGCGTTCTTAATTATAAATATATTTGAGATTTTGCTTATCTAGTCAACTTATTTTCATAAATATATTGTAACCATTATAATTGTTATTACTGTTTTAATTATTTTTCCAGGTTTATGTGAACACAATTGTGCTTACAAGTATTACATACAATCTTTCAACGAAACTTATAGAGCGCTCAAATGCCCCCGTTACCCCCAGTTCAAAGCCGGCGACTGCTTTTTGCACGAGGTTCAAACCATGGGTGAACCATGTGACAAAGCGGCCCGCGAATTATATTTTCTAGACATCGTGTAGGTTCAGTTGCAAATACGATAATAATTTCAACCCAAAACTGAAACAGCATATACAATATTGACATAATTTATGTTAAAACAAATTATGAAGAGTTTTGTGTACGCGGCCAAATACCATTTTAGATTTCTCAAAAATACGTATTTATTGGAAATATGATGAAAAAACTATAGTACAAAAGAATTTGTCTCATTTTTCGATTTCTGGTGTACACGATTTTGTTTACTTCCTTGTGTATCGGAAATTATTTTTTTGTTTAATGTGATGGTTTCTCCTCCGATTATTTTTGAGGAAAATGTTACTTAGATGTGACTTTTCCACTACAGAGACCCTCTCATTAATATAGTTATATTATATGCACTATTACAATCTACTAAATTTTAAATAACGTTGGTACATACAGCAGGAACTACGCACTAGTACTTAGACAAAGTATCCAGTCAATGAGTCATTAGAGATGCCTCCCGTGTTATTATGTTAATAAATCCTTTCATATAGCGAAAGCGCAACGTACTACTTTAAGTTAAAGGCCAAAAAAAGGAAAAGGTACACAAAGTAGGATAAACATCAAAAAAAAACTTTTAGTATTTTCTGTGTCACAGATACGATGGTCACATATAAAAACAGTAGACATACATAAATATCTAGAGCAGATCTAAGAGTATTAAACGTATGCTGATCACTTGTATAGTTTTGTGGGTTTGTGACTGCAGTCTGATCTAAGGTCACATTTACGTGCTTTGCTACTCCATCAAGTCCTACTAGTCAAGAGTGACTAAGATGATCGTCTCACTTCTAAATGCAACCAACAAGTGCACCCCTCCGACCGAAACACAAGAGTTGTTTAAAGCATAATGAGACAGATAATGACACTTTCCCGGTTAATCTACATTTGCCATAAATGATAATTTCGACAGTTCTCTGGCCAAGGACGAAATCTAGAACTTTTTGTTTGGCTGATCAGTAATCAGAACGCCGCAATGTGTGGTTCGAATCATGGTAAAAATCAAAACAGAAGCTACATAAATGCGTAATTGTTAAGCAGATCTTTTTTTACTAATGTTTTAAACCAGAGCTAAGAACAGGCGTAATAGGCATTCATTTAGTTTTGAAGGGTACGAAAAGGAGTCTCATTAACTCAACGGCAGAACTCAATTAAACGATTTATATAATTAAGCACGGCTCAATGAGCTTGACGCCTGTAAATACGAGATTTCATTTAAAATGTTAGCAAGAAACAGTTTGAGGTCCTTCTGAAAGTTTTTATTGAAGTATTCAGTTACACGAATGAAAATCTAAACCTGACTAAGAATCAATGACCGTTGACCTGCAGGTTTCCCTGTAAAAATAAGCCTTAAGCTGTGTAGCAATATGTAAATTGGGATGTATTGCTTAAAAGGCTGTTATCATAACTGTAATTATTCAGTCATTGCTTAGTTATAATTAAATATAGCGTCAAAATACATAGCCTATGAAATGATCATTACCAAATTTGAGGTCCAGTAAATCAGTAGTTATCGCATTAAAAACAGACAAATAAAGAAAAGGACAAGGTTTCACTTTTATATAATTATAAGGATAAAAATAAAGGATAAGGATGTAAGGATTATGTGTATACAACTAATAATAACGTAGATACAATATTATGTTTTATTGAGGAAATATGGGCATCCACGTCTATGCTGTAACACTAGTAGGTAAATATTGTGGTGAATCCTTATTCCCGGTTGTGTAATCCATTAATAGTAGTACTGTCTTCCAGAGAAAATAATTCTTGCGCGAAAAGGTTTCGAAGATAGTTCTATCTATTTATTATTAGTAATGAATATGTATTAGAGTACTAAACATGTATCATAAGGAAAACTGATCATTTTAATATCAAATACAGTAATTATGTCATACATTATTTGTTAGGGTTTTTAAAAATCACAGAATTGGAAGATATAAGAGGCAAAACTCATGTCAGGATTAATTTATTCTCGTGCTCTATACTTCACATCCACTGACTGCTAAGCTGTAGATTGTAGGTTTAATTTCCACTTGAAAAATACCTATTTATGTGTTGAACATGAGCATATGTTTCTCAAGATGGAAGAACTATAGTTAGACCGGGGAGGTACCACCGCCACCCTCATAATCCGCCGTAAAGCATTACTTGTGTTTTGGATGGAGAGGTGCGGTTGCCGGCTACACTTTGAAGCAAGGCGACCATCTTAGTCTTCAGGAGTAGCAAAGCATCTACGTTCAAAGTCAGAAAGGATTTCAGTCGTATTTGTAGTTCTACGTGGATGTCTATGAGCTGCTACTACTCACTATCGGGTGGTTTGCATGCTCGTTTGCTGCTCTTCCCATATAAAAAAATCTGAATGTTACTAATAGAGAAAAAGTTAAGGTATTTATTTCTTAATTTACTTATTTTTGCCTGTATTTGAGCTACGGTGTACTTGTAGTGCAGCTTTACTTTGGTTTTCTAAGATTTAACTTGAATTTTAAATTCAAGTCTCTATTTAATTAAATTCTAATGAGTAGCAAAACATGTGTTATGGACTTCTTGGGTACTCTTATTCTTCTTGTCCATGTAAGTATGTTAGGAAAAATGATGATGGGCGGCAGCAAGTACTTAACATTTAGTGGAAAGATCGTGTATTATTTAAATTTCATAAATAAAATATTAAGATCACCGGCTTTCTATGGCGTATATTTCCTTCCGGCTTCCTTGCAAACGAATATTTGGTACATTTGAGAATTTTATGGAAAATTTAAGAGATAGGTTTTCGTTGACTCTTAACGCGAATGATTGATATGTGTAAAATATAACTTCATAAATAACTAGACCCAAAAATCTAATACGACGTATCTAAAAATCGAATCTATTCAAAGATTTTCCTGCATATATTAAACATTCAAACATAAGGTGCTAATGTTCACAATAAGTAAGTACTGAATGTCAGTAATCGTATTGGCTTAAAATGAATGAAGTCGCTTCTTTTACTTCACATACAATTTTAAAACATCTAACACAACACACCACCTACCTGTTGGTATAAAACAAAGAAAAATTAATCGTCCAAGATGTTTAATTACGCACAGAATAGCCGCGCTGTTAAATTAACAAACTTCGCCGAAAATAATTTATCAAAGCGACAATCTGATGAATAAAGAGACGAGTTTTCCGGGGTTATTTCTTGGCGGAGATAGTCTATTATTGGAGAGTAGATGGGTTAACCGCCAGAAGCAACCCTAATTGATATCAATTACTCGCCAAAATCTCTTCGAACGATCCCAACACTCTAAACGGCGTACTCTTTGGTGCAGACAGAAGGAGCTCCTAACTTGGATCCTCTAAATTGGTGAAATATAAACTTAAACTTGAAGTACACTTTAGGGTTGGCTTATGTGCTTCGTTTTAATGGTTTTGGTCGTTGTTAAGCGTGATTGGGTACTTACTGAAGTAGTGTAGCACTTATACTTGAATGAACGTTAATGAAAAGTAAGCTAAAGTAATATCAACAATATCAATAAATGCTTATTAATCTAGATTAGTCGGGTAGCTGATTTAGGTGTAATGTTTATTCTAGATTATTATCTGATTATTCTACTTAACTACAATTTCATTTTTCTTTAATAATGAAACAATGAACTTTAAATTATTATCATATTACTAAAATATTATTCAAATGAAAAGCCTAATCTTAACATATTACGTGATACGCTTTCACTTTTATTTCTAACTCAGTATTTAATGAAAATATTATAATAATAAGTAACAATTAAATAATAATGAAAAGAAGATGATATTTGTAAAAGTTTTCAAATGAATAAAGATTATTTACATGTTTATTAGTTTAACAAAAAACAATGTCGAATCTAGAAGTAGATTTTTCTTTATATAATTGTAATAGGTAACGAACATCCTCCTGCTTGTAAGTCATCACTGGCTGATATCTGAAAGTAAGTGCTTAAAGAACCAGCATTCTATTTGAAGTCGATCACAGATGCGTAGCCATTCCTGAGGGCTAAGGTGGTCGCTTCATTCGTGAGAGTGCTAGTAATCACACATTGAGAGTCTTTTCTTGACATTTTCCTGATCCCGACTGTCAATCAAGATCTATGTAATAACCAAAATATTTGTCCCAGGAAAGTGGAGACAGAATAATTCAGTGTAAGGCAGCATATCGAATTGATGTGCAATTTAATGTTCCGACACTGAGGGAAATCGAAATTACTCGGCATTTCTCGCCTTGAAAGATTTCTTTTATCTCCACCAGACATCGACAGATAGATGGACAGACAGATACTGCCTGATATCGGGCGTTGAAAAATGGTGAGTAATTTGTGTGGATTCATGTCTGGCTAATAAATAGGTTGATCAATGCTTTAAAATAAAACTATAAATGTATTTTTACTTTCACTTTCACACTTATAATTTTACAGAAAATTGAATAAAATGAAGTAAATGAGTTCTTCCGTTGTCCGATAGCTACTTTTGAAATAGAGTTATTTTTGCAATTTACCTAAATTGAAAAAAAAGTGTGAAGTGCCTGTACTTTTGGCTTCAATATGCATACATGTATTGTGAAGCTATATTGTGCTTCGCGATAATCGACAATAAAGATAAGCTGAGAGATAGTTAAAAATAAAAGTTAAATTCAAAAATTCGTATTACTACACAGTCTACAATAGCCATCTAAACTTATATTTCTCAGGCAAAACCACTAGTTAGCTTTAGTATATCAATCACTTTTGGTATGTACATAAGTAGGCGTATAATCTAACTTAAATTCTCTCTCGAGTAAAATACTTTAAATTTCATTGAAGCTCGTCGACATCCTAGTAAATAAGTGTTCAAACCCGCTGAAATACGTAAATCTACTCTATAGTAAACCGTTGCGTGCTCAGCCTGCGTAAAATATCTTAACTAAGTTACAGAATTGGCAAGTACGTATCGACAATTATCGATTTTCATTTAGGTTTCGCTAACCAGTCGTTGTAACAAATTAAGTACCAAGACCTATTTTAGTACGTAGACCTATATAAACTGTGGCCTACATGTGTATTAAACTTGTTAATTGTTATAGTACATTGTTTATTGAACAAATAATTCAACCTGCGATGTGTTTCCGCCATGAAGAAATTTTCATATTTCGTTTGATGAAGTTTGGTGACAGGGTATACTTACTTACACTCAGGGACCATCGTAGTCCTCATAAATAATAACTCATCTCTAATCAACTTTAAGTGGAACTCCCATTCTATATGAAGTTGGTTACAGACATCCATGGGCGGTAGTGACAATTTACCAGCAGGTAGCCTTAAGCCCTTTATTTTCATAAATAAAAACGTTTTCACGTAGGTTTCCCGCCCACCTTCGTCATTTTAATCAACCATGTAGATCGGCTTATACAGTTAAATCGTTACGTGTCTAGCCTGCAAATATTGGTAAATGGGGATTAAAGAATAAGTAGATAATAGTCGATTTTTTCTCAATCTCTAATATGCAATACAGATATACTCAAAAGTAAATGTACCTAGTGCACCGTAATATATTTAACTCGAAAAAATCTATTCCTACGCTTTAATCTGTATAAGGTTAATTAAAGTTTTATCGTTACCAAATATATGTACATTTTCATTTAAGTTCCTTCTCTTGTCGCCGAATAAAGTAAATGTTTCGAGACACTGTTTAAATAGGCTCCGAGAAAGAATATATATTTTGATCCTTAGACTACTATGTTCTTTTTTTAACCATTTATTTTGTTTGAAAAAAAAACATTCTTTCCTTAATTTTGAAATTGCTTGAAAATCACATAACTCAATCGCAGATATCATTCGCATATATAAAAAAATATATACTTATCATATAAGTTTACTCAAGTATACCGCTTTAATAGTAATTTAAATATGTGTAGTTTCAACGTTTTTTCGTCTCAACACTGTAGAGATTATAATGCCGAATGTGAAAAAAAACAAAAGTTCTTTTAAAATTTAGCGCTACATACAAACTAAGTACATACGGGAACATCCTGAAGTGTAATCTATTACCCGTGTTAAAGTACGTTGCACTTCAGAACTATCGGTTTCTGAGTTGGAAACAAACTAGTAATCCTCGCTAATGTTCCCTACTTTGAATCAATAAGAATATATGTATATGTATGTTTGAATAAGAAAATATATGAAAAAATGTAAGCACTATTTAAATAAATTTATTTATGTAACATATAGTAATGAATACCCTGAAATATCGAAGTTTATATTTTTCAAAGTTAAGAATATTTTGCACTAAAATATTTCTGAATATAGGTAGTTTGATTGACTATACTGAGGACATTTCACGCTTATTGCCATTTATCTTTGGCAAAGGGAGATCTCCCGCCAAGCGAGTTGATGTGCCTGGGGAGCGACCGTGCTCCAATAGTCTCATTTCGGAGTTTTGTATATATGCCAGATAGATAGATGATTAGAAAACTTCGATAGCGTGATTCAGGATCGTGTGGCGCCATCTCTTAACGAGTTGCGGAAAGTCGCCACATATCCTTAACTAAAACTCACAGTGCCGGATTAGCCACGTAGTAAGAGAAGTAAATGCTACGGGTCCCGCAAGTTTGGGGGCCCGCGGTCCAATACACGTATCTGACCGTAAAAAAATATCAATTTAGATAGGAGCATAAAAATATGTTGTTAGGCTTTGCTTCACTCCCACCTGAAAATCTAAAACTAGATTTCGTCAAGTTAAATCTTATTTGACATTGATTATTACATAGGAAATTAATTAACTAAGAGATTTGATACATTTTTAAGTTTATCAACATGTTCAAATAAAAAAAAATGATTTTTACTATTTTTTAACTTTAATTTCTTAATGTTTTTGGTGTTGGAAACACTACAACTCCCGATAAATATATATATATATTTTAATTTTTCTTAATACTCTTGAGCCCCCTTTGAAATCCCTTTTGAAAATATCGTTTAATTTTTTCGATTAATAATAATAGACTATTTATATATAAGGCAATATTTTTATAAGCGCAAACATTTTAAGGGCGTGTTCGGACCATGAAACTGAACAACTTCACAATAAATTTATTTCGGAAAATTAAAACGAATTGTCGTTCTCCCATACAAAATTGCCGATCAGCTGATTAATTTCCTATGGGAGTTGTTGTTTTGTTGTTGCGTTTAAAAAAATATGACCTTATATAATATCTATTATATTTCGAGAAAAAAGGGAACTGTTTATTTTTTTTACTAGGTCACCATCTGTTGTTGCTTGATTTGCTATCAAATATACATTAATTTCATGAGTGAATATAGCTGATCTTTCTTTTAATTGGTTATCATATCGAAAAACATCCAAGAAAAAATGGGCCAAGAACGTCTTAATCACTTAGATAAATATAGAGTATGATTTACTTAAAAAGTCGATAGTGTTAATCGATATCGATATTGAAATCAAGGGCCCCTTGACAGAATTTGGTACGGGCCCAGCGCTGGCTTAATCCGGCACTGAAAACTCATATCTACATATTTATGAAAACTTGAAATACGTATAAAATTAACAACGAATCAAAATATATAAATATATGAAAACATAAGTAAGGCTGAAACGATGGAGACTAACCCCATAAAACTTATTTTAAAAAATCTCCCAGCTTTTGCCGTTTCTTGCCGTGCACTTAATCGTTAATGAATCCCTAGAAAATCGTACCTGTTGTAAGTTTCCATCAAGTCCCAATACTATTTGAAACTAAACAACTACAAATAATTATATGTAGTCGAGATGATGCAAGTAAAGGAACTTCATTCTTTTTACAATTAACGTTACCACTGTATGTAGGTAACTCAAATTAGAAATACGAACATACCGTTAAGGCAATGTTAAATGATCACTGCAGGCCATGAAGATCAGTATCCAAATTGTGAAAAACCAGAATAGAAATAGGGATTTTATTCCCATAATAGTCCAATGATGCTGCAATGTAAATGAAAATGCAGTTTGTTCTAGTCCTGCAATATAAAAATCAAATTCTAGTATGATATGATAGATGTTAGCAACAGGATTATTTGAAATTATTTTTTTCTGGTCAATTTATTCAACCTTTTTTAAAATTTGGATTTAAGTCCACCGACTTCCCCAAATTCTAATGTACAATATTTGGTCGATTTAATTAATTATTGGTTCTCTTATATAAATTAACGTCGTATGTTCTCGAATAAATCTTAAGTAGTATTCTATGCTGATGCCTAAACTATGTAACCAATTAGATACTACAAAGCCTTCAGGGGTCTTGGAGTGTTATCTGTATCCGGGTATTTATCCGTTGTTCAAAACGTCCGGGTGAACAGGAAACTGCCTAGTAATATCCGATAATCCAATAATCTTTAAGTAATTGAAGAGATTCTACTCTACCTACCTACCTATTCTGCTGCAATTGGCATAATACAGGCATATTTTTACAGGATTTTTTCGCATTAAAATTGTCTCTTTTCAAGGAGGCACACAAAAAAAATTGAAAACCAACTTGAAACAATTGCATAATTGAAAACTTGAAAGAATTCGAAACAATTGAAAGGAAACTCTAAAGAAGAGGTCTTGAACATGTTTTAGGGGTTCTGTATGTACTCGCAATAAATTCTTTGTGTTAACACTTCCATCTAATAAGTAACCTTATAGGAGTATCTTTATTTATCATAGGCCTGTACTATTACTACCCGTTGCTACGAGACGTAATAGACTACCGTACAGTGCGATGGCCAAATGATGATTAACCAGTAATGATGATCAACCAGGTAAGCAACCAAACCAAAAACTATTGTTTCACGGCGTATTATAAAGGCAGCGGTGGTACTTCCCCGGTCAAACTGTAGTACTGTCAACTGTCAATCTGTATAATGTTCAATAAATTTATCATACAAGTACCTCTGTAGTAAGCACTTTCCAACCGATGTGGGTTCTAAACGCCTAAATTATATAGGTACCCAGTATAATTAGGCAGTCGTCAAAAGGCAAGCAATTAAACCTTCTCAATAGTAAATTACACCTTGAATACAATCACTGAAACCGAATGTCTTCCCCAGAAATGTCTTAAATTAGGGCATTATAAAAAAAGGTTCTTAACACGGGTTTTTAATTGGTTAACTTCATAAAATTAGCAATGGAACATTGTAGTGAAGTAGCATTATGCATGCAGTCACAAAAACTACATGCATAAGTGTACCGTATAGAAGTGAGATTTTTGTGTTAGAAGAATGGTAAAAAGCTGATTGAATGAACAAGCGATTATTTAAAGTGATGAAAGTATCCAAAATACGTTAATTGTTTCACAGCGGATTTTAAAGGTACCTACCGAATCGAACCAGGATACTATAACTATGACTTCGAGTACGTGATGAGAACTCTCAGGTTATCTTTACAAGTATAATATCACTTTCTCTACAATTTTATTTGTGACATAAGTAACACTATCACTAACTAAATAAAACCCATTTCAAAGCGTAGTAGACGCTAACATGGCGTATTTCAGCTAATTTCCCTGAAAAGTTAGTTCTAGTGTTGTCTGTTATCGATTGAATTATTCAAAAGTTAAAATAGATGCCTCGTATACGAGGTACCGTGACTTAAAGCCACAACTATAACGTTTAATATTGCTGTTTTAGTGTAAAAATAAGGTTGACAGTGTTACCGTCGGTCTCTCTCTTTTATCAAAGAGGACAGGCAATTATGAAAATATTCGATAAGCATCCCTAACACCTGTACTTATATCATGTTAAAATTCACATCAGTACTTCATTCAACTTATTTTGTATACTTAGTGGACATATTCTCTTTAATTCCCATGAAGTCTTTTTTAAATGTCAATTACTGTCAACTGCTTTTAGTTATTTGATCGCCAAGTTAACAAATCCGAAAGCCTTTTGTAAGCTGAGTTGACAATAATTATTCTCAAGAGGGCAACAAGATGGACGTTCAATTTGTTTTCCCCGTGACACCCTTGTTCCTCGTCGTGATTGGAATAAAAATTACCAAGAACTCTGTAGGTACAGATTGTGAAATAAATAGTCCCTCTTTTTTGAGACATTTTACGCCAATTTTAAGCATTTTTGTAACATATTATACATCCCAATTTATTTTATTACCTACGTATTAACTTGTTTATTATCAAAAATAACAATATTTAAAATCCTATTGAATAAACTCCTTTTGTAGATCATAGAAAATAAAAATATAGGCTTGTCATTAACACTTTCCCTGCGCTGTACAACACTGCTGTATGTTGCGCAGCGCGTTGCTTGCAGCTTGTACACACCTGTGTTGCACGTACAAATCCGTATGGATTACAGGTGAACAAAGGTGATATGTTTACGTCGGCGCTTCAAGACTGCGAGCGGAAACAACGTCTGTCTATTCTTAAATGTTATATTGATGCTGAAAAATACAATATTTGTTTGAATTGTCAGCGTATCTTCAGTCTAGAGAAAAGAGCTCCAGTTTAGGGCCGCCTCCCACAATCCTGACTCGATCCAATATTTGCGCGCCGCGGTCATTGTTAAAATTATATAAATAACACTAAAAATTCCACAAACCAATGCACTAACTGGTATGTAACCTACCTCTCAGCAAACTGGCCTTCTTGAGAAGCCTCTAAAACTGTTCCATTTCCAATACTCTAAAAATTTGTAAATCAATAAGCAACGTTTACATCGAACTTCTTTATACTTCTCATACTCTTTATCTTGTTAGGCATATCGGTATATATAATTTCGTTGAACTTATAAATATTATGATTCTATTCTTTATAACTCTCCCAATTTACCAATAACATTTGTCACTTGGACAGTATATAAAAAATAAAGTATACAATTGTACGGATTATGCCGTTGAATAGGAATTGAATAGCAATAGGAAATACACTTCGGGACAAGTATTTGAAAAGGAAGACGGTGAAAATCTAGGTATCTAAGCAGACACTGTACATTCACGCTATGGTATATGCGTTCTTGACGCCTCGGTCGCACGCGATCTGAATATAAATATTGCCATTATTTATTCTACCCCTGTTGACTTGGCACTTACCTCAAGAACTACCGCCCCCTTCTGCAGGCCTTCCCTCGCTGTAATTTCTTGGTAAATATAAAAATATTGACGCAAGCAAAAACTTCCCTCGCTCAACCTTTTTGCGCATATTTGTTCGCGATTTAAATTATCTGACTGTGCAAAAATTCGTTAAATTTGTTTTATCTAATAATCAAAATACGTTTATCTTTTGTAGTTATAAATACTTGTATCAAAATAATTTTACGTAAATCGAGAATAAATTTTAAATAACACGTTCTTTTTTTTCTGAAAAGTATATGTATATATTTATATACACAAGTAGGTACAGATGGGTAGGAACGCAATACACACAAGACTTTTTAATACACTGAACCGCAAAGAAAAAGGGTCGGTTATGAAATCGTCGAAATCTTCTTAAATACTTCACCAAGCTTTATGAAATAAAAACT
>DWON01008728.1:0-11913 GCA_018251015.1 Phocides pigmalion okeechobee | reverse complement strand
GGCTTTAGTTTTATAAAGTAAGATAAGTATGCTTGTGAAATGTAGCTGTGGATTTTATAAATAAATAAATAAATAAACTAAGTAACATGATTTTAATAATATATTTAAAAAGTATTAAAAAAAAGATATATAACATTAAATTTGTATTCAGTTGTAAAGGAAGGTACGCAATCCGATTAGAAACAGGATAACGGAAATAAATAACACGGTAAAGGCGCATTCACATTAACATTACAGTGCGGACGCGGAAAACGGCAATTGGTATTAAAAGTCATGTCACGCGTCAGTGTGAATTTGCCAATTGCGTACATGTCATGTTTAACATGTAAAGCTTTTTCATCTCATGATGTCCCGTAGTGCCATCTAATTTGAACCTTATGACTATAGTCATAAAGAACATGTCATTTTTCTTGGTAACCGATACACAGTTGGAATATATTAGAATATGATTTTTCCGGAAATGATTAAAAAAAGGCAATAACTAAGCATGTGTAATAAAGAACAATATAGAATATAAGCGGAATAATTCCAAAAAATTTAAATACATAACTCCAGAAATTTATTTAAATCTTAAACTATTTAACTTAAGTTAATGTTCCGAACGAAGCCGATGCTTTCTATTATTCATTTATAAATACTTAAGTACTTTTTACTTAAGAAATAAGATTATCTATTAAGATTATCTACAATAGATCTTACCTTAGATTGATGTTGAACATTTGATGATGAACATTTTGTAGAGTATTTAAAATCTGTAAAAACATTGCTGTAACCAGGACAAAGTCGCAAAAGTGCATATTTAATAAATAATTTAAAACTATATTTTACGACTAAAATGAAAAAAATCTTGCGTATTTTATTTAATGGTCACTATTTATGATCATCATTTAATTTCAGTTATTAACAAAACAATGCAAATAACGGTGCATGTCGTCAGATAAATGTCTCAAAAATGTTCCACTTAATGCTTAGAACAGCAATGCCAATGGCTTGTTATTAAGTACTTTGTCTCACTACATACGATAATAATAGAGCATATTAGAGACACAAATACAGCGTGACAAGTTACTCTTTAATTCCAAATGTTATAATCATTATTTAACTAAAAATAAGCAAGTATTTTATATACACATAATTTACATGTTAATTGAAAAATATATATTCTTTATGAACTTCATTAAAAATGTCCACGAGCAACAGTGACCACTCTCCATCATGGGTACTGCACGTTGGTTTGCTACTTCTATTTTATATAAAAAGCTACTTATAACAATAATAAGCCTAGCCTAAACAATCTAAAAGGAGTTCGTGCTCGTGCGCCATTTCATTTAACTTGTTAATTTTTTTGTAAGAATAAGATTTTTAACTTTCTTTTTAACTATAAATATTAAGAATCACGGTACAGTTTCAATATAATACATAATCTATAATGTACCTCGAAATACATTCAGTATTCTGTATACAAAATGAGGTACATTAAAAAAGTAGGTTTTGTTTAAAATATACAAATAGGCAACATTTCACTTTGATATATGTATAAGTGATGATAACTATTTCGTGTATTTTTTGTCTTTCCCGCTGTTTTAATTCCGTCCGAGACCTAAGCAGCTAATTCTACTATCATTTGAGTACTATAAGATAAGGTAGTCTTTTGTCTTACTTGTAAATTCTTATCAGTCGATTTTTATATTTTTGATTCACTTCTTCGGTAATAAACAGAAAAGAGCTTAATATTTAGAACCGTAATTTCAGTGTTTGTCGTCTACGGCCTCACGCATTCGTCTTTAATGACAACTTTCAATGCTGTCTATGTTTATTCATGTTATTTATAGACCGTAATGAGATGTTGTTAGTAGTTGGTAATGATAGACGAAAGAATTTACTGACTACAGTCTAGAAACTGCTCTGAATGTCTCTGTTTACTAAGATATTTGATATTTGAATTAGGTTTACTGTATCACTAACGGAGTAATGAATTAGTTGAGTTTAAATTATGATCACTCACCGATGACTACAGACTATTATTTCTGGATAAGCTAAACATCTTTAAAAGAATTTAAGGCGTGTAAGATAGCATTTATTGATAGCATATTCGAAATTTGTACGGAAGGTTACGTAGCAAATTCAAAGAGATTTGGTGGTGACCATACCTCATTAAACCTTCTTGATATTGTAGGGATTTTATTCCAGAAATGTCTTAATTTTTTTAGGCACATTTTTTAGGTACATAAATCTATCCAATCTAATCTCTGGCGATGGCAAATCACTGCAGGCTACTCACAGCCACTGACAATACTGATCGCTTATTATCCAGTATAATCCATTTTCATTTGCTACCATTATAATTTTAAAAAGACTTGATAAAATCGGACACGCAATGTGTAAATAATGTAATGACATTAAATTTCTTTTTTTATCTTTTCAGGTTAAAGTGACACAAAAACAACCAAACAGCAATGATGAAAAATTCATCAGGTCTCTCACGAAAGGAGACTTCTTTGGCGAAAAAGCATTGCAAGGGTATGTATTATCATACTGAAGTAGTCCTATTATGCGTATCTATATTAAATATCTATAGACAAAAATACTCGTATGCTTGTCATAGCTCGCTGAGACAGTCTTTTCCTTGGTTTTGTTTACAAGCCAAATGATTAAATACTTGCGACTTATTCTTGCATAATTTACCTTCTTATATTTAGTTAGAGAGTTATTATCTGTATTTGTGTACATGACTATACTGTACACCGATGACGATTGAGATAATGTCTCTCTGAAATGCCAAATTGGCTTCACAATGATTAGACTACATTGTTTCAAAATTTATATCTGATGGTAACGAAAGTTTCTTCAATAATTGCCAGCGCTTGGCAAAAGCAACACATTGCACATGGTCTAACAAACTTAAGATTTGTTTTTTTTTATTATGAAAGAGTAAGAAACGAACATGCAGGCCACCTGTTGTTAAGTGGTAACTGCAGCCCATTGACAACCACGTCCAATATCAAATAGAACACAAGTTCTATTTAAGGATGGACGCGGATGCGTTCCTACTCTTGAAGACTATAATGGTCGCCTCCAATAATGTGTATCCGGTAACCATACCTCTCCAACCGAAACACAATACATAAAGAACACGTTTCTTTACGGCGGGTTATGAGGGCGACGGTGGTGCCGCCCCGGGTGAACTCTAACAGCTCTACCACCCTTAGATAATTGATAAAATGCATTTAATGCATCAATATTATTTGAAAGTCCAATTTTCCACGCATGCAATATCACGAACGGAACTCGTTATAAATAAAGTTGATATGAGTTCTTGTAAAAGTGCTGTGGATACACGATTGATATAAAAATAAACGGTTGAAAGTCGATTAGAATCCATTTGGCAATGTTTCAGACAGGGCATTGGCCGTATCACACTATTTTTATATTTGCAAATGTTAAGTTCATTCACATGCAGAATGCCTACCTTTTCAAGCGTTTACTGGGGCTACTGGCAAATATATTTTTATAGATGACGAAAAAAGTTAACAGTATTTTACTAACCATATACCAAAAATAAAAAATATTAAAAAATTAAATTAAAAAATATATATATATCAGGTATATTTTCAAATGTTCTATTATACATATTGAATAAAATATATTAACCATATACCATAGCCATAGATTTCTACAGAAGTTAATATTATCTACGGAAGTGTTAAAGACCTCTAATAATTTTGTTATTTTGTTTTACATTAAAGCCAGAGGCTAAAATTATCGCTTCATAACTGCATGGTCACCATTACCTATTGTTTATAAGAATATTGTAAATTCATAAGAAATATTAAAAGTTTCGTCAATGTCGTAAAAGTAGACCAATTTTGAAAGCAAAAGTTCAACCTATAATTATTTAATCTTACCTTAATTGTGAAACCGTTAATTAATAAAAATTCTTCGTAATGTTTCAGTGATGATCTTCGAACAGCGAATATTATCTGCGATTCGCCAGATGGTACCACTTGCCTCGTGATCGATCGGGAGACGTTCAACCAGCTGATCTCCACTCTTGATGAAATCCGCACCAAGTATAAGGATGAGGGTGAAAGCAGACAGAGGTCAGTAAGATAATAAAACGATTATCAATTTTCATCTAGTATTTTACTAATCATACATCAATACACTAAATTAACCTAACCAACACTTTGATCTAGACGTAATCTTAATGACAACAGCAGTCAAATTTAATTAATATGTACGAGTAATTTATTGTCGATACAGTACCAAAAATTACGGAATAAAGCCTGAGAATTTAAAACTTTAAATACTATTTAACCAATGGTAATTTACGACTTTCACAATTTTTTAGACATATTTTATTTCTCTGAACAATAACTACGATTAATCGTTATATAACTATAAAAATACAATATCCCGTGAGAAATTTGCCAATTTGTTATAATACTTTCATTCATTTGAAAAACTTGCAGTTACAGTTACAAAACTAGCTTCTCACAGGTTAGATCAAAAATGTTTTTGATCTAACCTGTGAGAACCTGTGTGTAAAAGAATTTGTTGTTCTTCTAATTGGGACCATTCATTAATTCCTTTGTATTTGTAGAACATGATTGTTTTACCTTCAGCCAAAGTCATTTATTAAGCCGTCAAGAACTTGAATCATTCACTTTATTACATTTTTAGTAAAACGAATGGAATATGTAAAGTTTTCATTTGTCATATTTAATTAAATAAAGTGATTTGTAGGTATTTGTTACAATATTTATATTACATGAACATTCTAAGACCGAGAACATCATTTTGGTAAACATTTAGAAGAAAAGAAGGTTAATTCTATTCATAATAATGTTAACGCAGCGCTAGAGAAAAATCTATTACACAGAACCCCTTATTACACAAGTCCAACAATAACCGTAGCAAATGATGTACGCAATAGCTATTACCTTACTACTCGTATGAAACATTAACATCAGCCTATGTCAAGTTCATACAGAACACCCAGACCGAATGTAGATTGACACGCAAACAATGGGTTTCACTTGAATGCAACCACAATGCTATTGTGTTACTACACCTACAAATTATTATCTATTACGACAATCATTTGTATTTGAACATGCCTTTCTTGATCTATGTTCTAATTAAAATTTTCTGTTTGATGCTAAACCTTATTACGGATTTCTATGGTAAGTTTATGTAAGAGAATCACTGAATTAGCCTAGTTATTACTCGAATACTTTCGCTGTCTATCTATCAATGTCAAAGACTTATTAAAGAGAATAGTAATGAAAGAGTGGAAGTAAATCTGAAGCAGGTTATTAACTTTCCTCTTTGGCATAGAAAATTCACGTTTTTTCCGAGACGCATTGAGATACAGTGATTATGATTCCCGCGTTTTTGCTACTCAGCTTGCGAACGACGAATTATGGAATACAATAAGGCTGTAGATTGAATTTGTGATATAGACAGAATACTCAATTTAGAATATAAAAACGTAGAGGAAAGTGCCAATTAAGTTCACTGGATAGAATACGTCCAACTTATATTATCGTATTAAGAAAACTGCTTTAACGGAAACTAAACAAGATAATTAAATTTGGTATCGAGATATAATTTTTACAAATAATAAAATTAAAGTAATCGTTTATGATATTTGCAGACTCAATGAAGAATTTGCGAATTTACGTCTCTCAGATCTTCGCATCATTGCCACTTTGGGTATTGGTGGTTTTGGTCGCGTAGAGCTAGTCCAGATTCAAGGAGACTCCAGCCGGTCGTTTGCATTGAAGCAGATGAAGAAAGCCCAGATCGTTGAGACCAGGCAACAACAGCACATCATGTCAGAGAAGGAGATCATGTCTGAGATGAACTGCGAGTTCATTGTGAAGTTGTACAAAACATTCAAGGATCGGAAATACTTGTATATGCTGATGGAGACATGTTTAGGTGGTGAACTGTGGACAATTTTAAGAGATAGAGGTAAGTGTTTAATTATTCTCTTTTAAGTAATCATCATGCTACTTGATGTTCAATTATTATTTAGTATGAATCATCTAATCACTTTCAATTCTAATTTAAATTTATTTTGATCCCTGAAATGATGATATCCTTGAAAATTAAATTGCACTTTTTCAATGCCTCTGTATATTATTAAATTTATGTCTTTAGCATTTTAAAAAAAAATACGCAATTTGTTATTAAAACTCACGATCACTGATAGTTAATCATTAGTTATTAAAAGTTTATTTGCATCAAAAGTTAATCATATATTTTGTAATCACTAGTTTTATCTCTTTGAAGTAAAGTCTCGTACTTATGTTGTCTTTTTTCGAAAGTTTTACTATAAATATACATATAAGTTTTCGTACAAAAAAAACGATACAATTAGGATAGTCCTCCAATATTTTTTTATTAATCCCAATAATTTTATTATTCCAGGTCAATTCGACGATGCCACTACTAGGTTCTACACTGCGTGTGTTGTTGAAGCTTTCCATTATTTACATTCTAGGAATATAATTTATAGGTATGGACTATTTTATTGTTATATTTAATAACTTCAAAGAATGTTTTGGAAGGCTTGAATAGTTGTTTAATGAAAGTGTATATCATTTAGTGCATTCATATCATTAACAAACTGTTTAGATTTTTATTATTTGTTTTCAACAGTTTTACAAAGTTCATTAAAATCAATATGTATATCTTTTATTCTGTTTCTTGTTATGACAATATCATTATCTTAACTATAAAATGTTCTTTGCATTTTCCAGGGATCTGAAACCAGAAAACTTGTTGCTCGACTCCAAGGGTTATGTTAAGCTGGTGGACTTCGGCTTTTCGAAGAAGCTGCAGGCGAGCCGCAAGACCTGGACCTTCTGTGGCACACCTGAGTACGTCGCCCCAGAAGTCATTATGAACCGGGGACACGACATCAGCGCGGACTATTGGTCTTTAGGTGATTATTAAATTCTGATCATTTTGGAAGTGCTAAGTTAAAAAGTGCAGCGCGTGGTAGATTACATGATAAATTACTATTAGTGAATATATATGTATTAATGAACCTTAGTTTTTTTGAGGATTTATATTAGATAAATTCAAAAAATTCCAAAGTTTATTTGATTTAAATATACTATATACTGGGCCTTATCATTGCCATGAAAATCACTCTTGTCACTTAACATATAGTGTTTGTTTCACTTTAAGCGGTGTATAAATAAGGAAGTTATGTCAATTTGAAATTTACGGACGTAAGTACATGGGAACTTGTTGCTGTTAGAAAATCTGGAGAAACTCGAAAATTGAAGCCCACCTGAATGAAATCACGGGGAGCAACAAATTTTAGAATATATCTGTAAAAATATCTTATTTTATAGATAATACCGTCTATCCACATTAGTCCTAAAATTTTATTTTTTACTTTCTCTAAAAAAATATTAAAGTATATTTTTTCATAAAATGTAAGCATTGCTCTTGTCAGTTGCCGGTGAATATTTAAATCATTTTTAGAAACTTTAACTTGGTCTTAAAAATATTTATTGTGACTTTTCATTTTCTTATTTCATTTCATCAATTTTAATTACAGGAGTGCTAATGTTTGAGCTGCTGACCGGTTCTCCGCCGTTCACGGGGGCGGATCCCATGAAGACATACAATAAAATTCTCAAGGGTATCGATGCCGTCGAGTTCCCGAGAAGCATCACGCGTAACGCCGCTAATCTGATCAAGAAACTCTGTCGCGACAACCCTGCTGAGAGGCTAGGCTATCAGCGGGGAGGAATTACTGAGATACAGAAGCATAAGTAAGTAATAAGTTTTCCGCAGGCTTTTATCTCTTGGTTAGCCTTAGCCAACAGGACGCTCAAAGCCGATGTACTAATTTTACATTGCACCCTTGACATTCATTAATTGTGTAACGAAATAATATAACGAAATAAAATATTTGAATTTGAAGTGCGGCGATAAAATTATTTCTTTCTTCTTCCTTCTTCTTCTTTTTGGAATACAGTGTTGTCTCTAAAGCTCAAGTAAACTTACTACACGGTGCCCTGGAGTTTTTATTTTTGAGATTTATACATCTTAATTTAAGAATTGGAGGAAATACTTATTATTAAACGTACCAGCAACAATTAAAGGATCCATCAGACCACGATTCTGTCGCAAAGAGAGATATTATTGTAGTTCTAGCCAATCCGGTGTCTCTGTGATGAATGTAGATATTCTGGCAGTTCTCTTACACTAAGCTTAGGAGTTCATCAATAATCTGTTGTAAAGCAACTCTTGCGTTTCAGTTCAGGACATATCGTTGTCCTGTACACGAGTAAGTAAAGCCACCGTCTTAATCCATAGGAGTAGCAACGAATCCGTTAACGATTTCGGATAAATCAGTCCTGTTTGAAGTTGTGGATGGAATGCTATGGATGTCTATAGACCGAACGATTACTCAGCATCAATTGCTTTGCTACGCGCTTTGTCTTTTTTATGTGAGAAGACTAACAAACGAGCATGCAAAACACCCGATGTTAAATAGTCACAGCCCATAGACATCTACGTCCAACCTCAAAAACGACTGAAATCTGAGCTCGAACGTAGATACATTGCTGCTCCTGAGGACTAAGATCCTTGCCTCGCTTCAAAGTATACTCACCAACCGCACGTCTCCAACAGGAACACAAGTAATGCTTTACGGCGGATTATGAGGGCGGCGATGGTACTTCCGCGGTCGAACTATAGTTCCGCCACCTTCAAATCTAATATCATCTTATCTTCATGTCCAATATCAAAATAACGATTGAAAGAAATGAATTATTTTTCATTACAGATGGTTCGACGGTTTCAACTGGGAGGGATTGGCGCAGCGTACTCTCGACCCACCCATCACGCCAGTTGTCAAGTCCGCCGTCGACACCCACAACTTCGACCAGTATCCGCCAGACGCCGACGAACCACCTCCAGACGATCTGTCAGGATGGGATGCCACTTTCTAAGGACTTAATAGTTTTCTGGAAAGAATTCCATTAAGAATGATCAAGAATGTAGTCATGTTTCAGGTCGAAATGTGAGTGTGAGTATATACAATGAAAAAAAGTAATTCCGTTAAAAAAACATATTAAAATTACGGACAATTAAGTAATTCATCAAAAATGTTAACTTCCACTTATATAAAATGATTATCAATTTGTATTTTGCCTTTGAACTGGTTCTCGACATTAATCTCTTCTACCTTGTTTAGTAAATTAAAATTAAATTCAAGCATATCATTTATACAAAAATTCTATTAGTTATTAAAAAATATATAAATTCGATTCTTGACTACATGACCTACCGTTCTTAGAAACTTATCTTGCTTGAATGAATTCTAGTGTCATTATGAGTATAAACTCGTCTAATCTCATAAACAATTTTGACGACTGAGAACTAATTCAATATTTAGATACAGTCAAATTCAATCGACAATTGACAGTGTGTATTATAATTATAAAATGGACACAAATTAGAGCTATTAAATTAATGAACAATAAGAATAGCTCGACCTATTTTGCATAGTTAAATCGAATAGCACGGCATGCTACAAGAAAGGGGCGTCCCATAGAATTAACCATGACTAATTATAGGATCTCCAACGTTCCCTTTGTTACCTACTAACGGTTGGTTATATTTTTAAGAAAGGGAGATTCCAAGCTATAATTACGTCACTACGACGTTAATTACAGCCCCAATTATTGGTTTCTCACGTCAAAAATTGAAAACCCCTTAAAAAGGAGCGTAGTAATGGTAATTCTACTAATTAAGTAACTCAATTCAATTGAAACTATTTTTCATGTTGTGTTACATTTTTGCTAAAACGATTTCTTACGGCTGCCCCTTAAAATGTCTCAATTATTCTATGCTGTAAGATCTGCTTAATGCCATTATAATAGTAGATAGCTTGCCGTTATTTTAAATATTAAATAATTATTCACAAATTCTCAACAAAATTTTTAACTACATGAAAAACTGTAGTAATTTTTAATGTCTAATTATTATGTATCAATTTAAAAGATAGATAAATCTGGAACGAATATATGTATTTACACTGTTATAAAAATAATTTATATTATCAGTGACTACAGCATCTGCATATTCACTGAATATTTTTCACTGAAAATATTAATACATATTTTATATTTTATTAAAAAACTATTTTTCTTTTAGAATAACATAATGCTACATAACATCCCCTTCAATATTTTTACATTATTAGTCAATAACAGGGTGACCGGAATGCCAAAATATTTTGTTACCAGAAAATTGACATCTTATCTTATCTATCATAGAAAGAAAAATTGTAAATAACACACTTACATATTTGTATGTAGATATTTAACTAAATTAATATAGAATCTTGGATTTGTCAAAATGTATTTGCAATTCTTTACTAAGCAAAATGTTTAATTAATTTTGTTCATAATTCAATTAAGTCTTATTGAACTCAAACATTTTTCATTCGTTCAATTAATTGGTGCGTAATTTAAAAAGAAAATACATTTCTTTACTATTTTTTAATAATTCAATTGAGTGGTGCTTAATTCAAACACTTTTTTATCGGTCAATTAATTGGTAAAAAAATGACTATTATAATGAATTTAGATTTAAAAGTGTTTTCATTGCTTAGTGTTACGATTATTTGATAACACCAATTATATATTTATAAGTACATAACTCTCCTTTAGAACTCAAAGTCCTTGTATATAACATTCACGAGAAATGAGGTAGTGCTATTTTAAAGCTTACATAATGAATTTGTAATAATAACAGCTTGTTACTTGTCTCATTTATTTTATGAGTTGTTACCTCTATAGCGACCAACTCCATATTAAACTAACTGAAATCGATCAAACGTGTTACTACTCCTGAGGACTCCTGAAGAATTCACATGTGTAAAAGAGCGTGCCTCTTTTAATTCCTTTGAGTATTACATGATCACGCTAAGAATGAGTTTGACGGTGGTACTTTTCCTTTCGAAATGTATACGTTTTTTGCAATTACTTCGGTGCTACATTTATTATAATTAAAAATATTATGTAATTACGCAAAAACAATAAATAAAAATCTAATGCTTATTCTAAAATTACTTATTTCTAATAAAGAATTGCAATATTAATTATTAAATTGAATAAAATTATAAAACGTAAAATAAAAATGAAACAAAATTGCCGATGTGTGTAATATAAATCGATTGTGATAAAATTATTTGTTTGTTATTGTGTTATGTATGTCTTGTATAGAAGTTGTGTTATAGATGTGGTGCTCAAATGAAATGTTTTTAGAAAATTGTGTGCTATGTAAAAAAAATATAATAAAAAAAATACCAATACGTCCAAAAATTATGAACACGTTTTTTCACATTACGTTAAGATAAATAAAATATATATTTTTCTGATTATTATTATGAAGTCATGATTCAATGGTAGCTATATCCAAACATGACATAATGTAAGATTAACCATTAAAATTATGTATAGAGCCACTATATTTTTAAGTCTTCCAATTTCCATATTACGAATGTATTCATTGTAAATAATCTTTAGTAAAAATAAATTGTACGAATATTCAATATAATTAATATAAGATAAAAAACCATGTAAGTAATGAAACGTTGTTAATGTAATGTAATGTAAGGACATTTATTTTTGTAACCATAGGCTAAACAAAATTGTTAAAATTAAATTTTATTGATTTTTTTGAAAAATGTAAAATATACATTATTTCGATTAGACCAATTGGGTTTTATTGCCATTAGGCATTTTGGAATTAAAATTGATAAATAGTATATTAAATCAATTTTTTTTATCATGATAGAGTAAGAAACGGGCATGCAGGCCACCTGATGTTAAGTGGCCACTGCAGCCCATGGACAACCACGTCCAATCTCAA
>DWON01008727.1:0-11914 GCA_018251015.1 Phocides pigmalion okeechobee | reverse complement strand
TTACACTTAGAAACGAAGCGACCATTCTATCCTCAGAATGACAAGGAATACACCCCAAATAGGACTTCAGTTCTGTTTGAAGTTGTATAGATGTCCAAGGGTTACAGCAAATACTTTACGCCAAGTGGTCGGCGTTCTCGTTTGCTACTCAGATAAAAAGCATTATGAAAAAAATTAACGATAAGATCCAAAAATCTCAGCCACGCGTGGTAGATTCGACATGTTACGTTAAAAAAATATTCTTAGGTAATAAATAGAAAAATCTTGTTAGATTAATACCAAAAGCAGTAAATATTGTAGAGGTCAAGTTTCCGATCTCGTAGTAAAAAATATTACCTGAACTCATGGGTACTTGAGAGTTCTTCATAAAGTTCTTAAAGATTTGAAAAGAAGTCTACAAATTTTCATTTGACCAACGTGGATGTCTATTATGCCTAGTAATAAGACAAAAGCGTTGATGAGACTAATAGCAAGATTTTGACAGTAACGTAATCAGAAAACAGAGCATCCAATTTCTAAAATCATCACTGAGCATTAGATAAGGCTGCGTGGGAATTGACATCGCTTTCACCCACATCGAAGCAGGTGCTTTTTTTGCATACCAAGAACAATTGCCTAGTACTCTGCCACACCTTGAGAAAACCCTCACGCCATTCTTAATCTTACAACAACGTTATAAAGACTAAAATCGTACGAGGCTTTCAAGTTAGTGTGTTCTATTGTCTTGCTGAGTTCCCCGATTAGTTGTATGACGTTCAATTTAATTGCCATTGTCACTTCTACGCATTGTCACGAGTTTCCGATTGTTTTTGATGAGTTTTCACTTTTCACTTACTAATTGCTATGTGTAGTATATGGATCATTATTCATGTTATTGGGAAATCGGCTAGATTGGCTCTAATTATCTTTTTTTATGTGTGTGTAGCAAACAATGTAGGTAACTTGATGTAAAGTCGTTCCAGCCCATAGTCATCTTCATACAATCATAAATCCTAAAGATCTTCTGGAGGTCGCACTTAAATATGTAGCTACTTCTGAGGAGTAAAACGGTCGCCTCGTTTGTAAATGAAGCCGGCAACCACACGGCACCCTCCAAAGCGCTAGTATTGCTTCATGGCGAATTATGGTACATCCCTGGTCGGTAAGGAAAAATAAGCTAATAAAAGCCTGTGAAAAAACGACTTTAAAGTAATTTCATCTTCTGCTTTATCATCCTAATGCTAATTTCTTTAAAATGTATTTTTGTCAAATGTTTATTTATTTGTAAATGTATAGATACATTAGATTATTAAATTCTAATATAAACCTAAGTACAATACAAAATAATCTTGCCCTATTTTTCCGTCTTTAGGGATTGTATTTTCGCATAAAATTAATAAGGGACCCAAACGAGAAGTCGAAATTGGAAATTGGAATAATTGGAAATATCTTCCTGTGGATATTGGATAAAAGTAACGAAACGTAAACTTACCGAACTCATCTCCTCGTAATCGACGCCATGCGGTTGCGACTCGTTCGTGAGCGCCTTCCACATCCTCAACCCGTCTTTCTTCACCAGCCCCTCCTGTTTCTTCAACACCAACTTGAGCAGCTTCCCGAACGCCTCCAGTTCTATCTTGTGCACATCAGATTCTTGACCGTCCACAGTGTGTTCCCTATCACCGACGCCACTAGCACTATTCGACATATCACTGATATTTTCACTAGAATTCGAGGCACCGAACTGAACGCTCACTGTATTATTTAGATCACCGATAATGTCTACATCTTTGATGTATTGCTTGGCTTTGACGAACATTTCGTCGTTGAGCAACGAAGGTGGGCTTGTCTCCGTTTTCCAGGGTTTCGTTGGCTTCTCGTGGGGTATTTTTTTGGAGTTCGTTGAATGGCTGTTGGCTGCATGGCCGGTGGGGATGTTCCGCCTTGCTAAGTGGTGCGTTAGTTGGACTAAGTGGTACTGTGGTACGTGGCTATGTTGTTCTACGTGAAATACGTGCCGTAGCTCATCTTTTGTCATGTGTTCATGTATCTGGAAAGATAGAGAGGAAACCATTAAACATGTTAACACAAACTATTTTTTTACAAGTGGTTAGAATTCTACTTCGCCCGGTATCCGCCGTAAATCATCTCTTTTGTTTCGGTTGAAAAAGCAGAGCCATTTTATTCGTCAAGAAAAGCAACGCGTCTATGTACAAGCTCAGAGATAACTTCAGTTCTATTTAAGGTTATGTCTAGATGTCCATGGGCTGCAGCGACTACTTAACATCAGATGGCCTGAATGCTCGTTTGCTACTCTCCTTAAATAAAAACTAAAAGCGTTAATCCTTATGGTGGAGCGGTAACCATATCGATTTAACACCCAGGTGGTAAAACTATAGTTCGACCGGGGAGGTACTACCGCCGCTATTGTAGTAACACAAGAGTTGCCTCACGAAGGGTTATTAGACTGGCGTGTGGTATCTCAATTAGAACTACAGTTCTATCAGCTAGATTTATTTAATATGTATGAAGCAAGTATATAGTCAATTACAATCCGATGAGACATTGTTTTGTCTAGACATATAACTTTTCAAAGGTACACAGTATCGTTGGAGCGACTCCGGGGATTTTCAACCACTAAAAAACGGTAACCTCCTTATACAGAATTAGTAGTAGTAATAATAGTGGTATTATAGAGAAAACCGGGATCTCGAAACGCGTATTCCGTCATATTATAAACCCGACTCCCCAATCAGGCACATATCAGACGAGCTTTTTCGAAATCCGATGAACCTAATAAATTAATTATCAGCAAATTGACATATTTATCCAGGCGAGGCTATATATTTTAAACTACTTACACATTCACATTTTTAAATTGATATACCTTTTTATTGATAGACTAAATGAAATGGAACCATGAAGATCGAGCAATATATTAGTGAAAACCACACCAAAATCGCTAAGTTGTTTCTGAGATTAGCGCGGACACACAAATAGATATAATTCCAACAACTATTGTTTTGGGTTCTATTGTGTTAATAAAGCTTCTTAATAATATTTTTCCATATACCTTTTATGGACAGGAATCAGATACAATATATTTTATTTATATACTGTTTGTATACATTTATGGCACGTGTAATTCATTATATATTTAAATAAATGCATTTAATTGTCACATTCAATAGTAACGGATGTGATATCGAAATTTGCAATCACTATTAGCAATAAAAACTTAATGTTAAGAAGGAAATAATTAATTTAGAAGGACTATTGATCCTTGTGCACTACAAAACAAAATTCTAAAATAGAATTAAATACTTTTAAATAGGTCTTATTATGCAATGTGTTACTTCAAGACATTCGTGCTGAAAAGTAATTTCTATATTGTAAATAACATTCAAGGTAATAGAAAAACAGTACAGCAGGGGAGGTACCACCGTTGTCCTCATAATCCGATGTAAAGCACTTCGCGACAAACGAAATGACCATCAGAGTCCTGAGGAGGAACTTATTATGGGCGACGTCAAATAGGATTTTCGTTTTATTTGAGGTCGGACCAAGAAGTCTATGGCTATAGAGATAATTTAAAATCAGTTGAACAGCACGCTCATTTGCTACTTTCCTAAAAAAAAACTTGTCGGCTATTTTTGTCTATGACAATAAAAATTATTATCTATGTAACTAAGATACAATCTTAAATATTACATGCTAGTTCCTGTATTCGTTTAGAAATCTTGTATGTATGCATGTATAATGTGGCAATTATTATAGCTGATATGTACAACCATAGTGTCACTGAGAATTAATGTCAATAGGTGTTCCTTTATGGTATTTGCAACACAGTTTGCAATAGCATCACACTTATTATTCCTTTATTTATACATATAACAAAACTATAACTGATAACTGTTTGTACATGGCAAATATATTTAAAAAATCATAATCGGGTGCCTTTATATACGCAAGAGGTCGAAAAACAATGTTTTTTCATTTTGTATGTGTCTGTTTTGTGCACGGTAATCTCAGAAACGGCTAATCCTATTTGAATGCACTTTTCAAGATTATACTTTGATGGAATTCACTTAACTTATAGTGTTTTTTCCACTTAAATCGGTTATCAAATAAAGAAGTTATGACAATTTATGCTAATCATCATCGACGAAGTCGTGGGCACAGCTAGTAAATAATAAAGTTATGTCAATTTTAAAGTTGTTATGAGAAATATTTGCTATTACAAAATCTGAAAAGACCTTAAAATTGAAGCCTATACAAAATCTGAAAACACCCTAAATTTGATTGAAGTTGCGGGCATCAGCTGGTTGTTAACATAACGAGACAAATCCTACTTCAAATTACGTATTAACTTTTGTAAAAAACATATTGCCACCTTAAAATAATATCCGACAATCAGAAACGCAATCAACGATCAGATCGCTTGTAAAAACAATAAAATAAATATATTTCGTATCCTTTACTTGTTTACTCGGTTTAAAAAAACTATAACTGGTTATAACCCAGTTAATACATCCGTATAGCCGCGATTTTTGTTTGAATGTCAACGGCTTGAAAACCTTGGTAGCGGTCAATAGTACCTTCCCTTGGCAACCTTTCTCGATCCCAGATATATATTTTACTGGCTGCTGTCCGCGAGATCATTCATATAAGCTACAATTGTCGGGTTTTCCCGCTATGTGCAACTTTATGTGGGTGTATGTGGGCTTTAGTTTTGGGATATCCAGATTTTCTAACAGGAAAAATTCTCATGTACTCACATGAAACTTTAAATTGACGTAACTTTTTATTTATTCATCGATTGAAATGAAATGAATACTAAATTCTAAGTGAAATTACATTGAAACCGAATACATTAGTGACAACTGCCTCGAAATTGGTAAAGCCATTTTTAACATTAGTTCGCAAACAGACTAAAATTGTAACAATTGTTGTTTTGGGATCTACTCCGTTGATAAAGGTCCTGAATAGTGTTTCTCATATATCTTCCATGTAAAAACAGCGATCAGTTTCAATTTTATTATTTATATAGACTATCATTAACCTATAGTTATACGGAATTTGAAAATTTTGTTTAAAAAGACAATTATTTCAACTTTAATTTCAAGAAGTCCAACCATATTTTAAACGTTAAAGTACCACTGTCACCCTGATAATCCAACGGAAACAAAGGAACTAATTTGTTGCCAACTGATTTAAGTACACTTCAATAAAACGATTTTATTACCATAAATTACTGTTTATATATTTTACGTTTTTTAACATCAATATTTACGATAAACATCTTAAAAGTATCTAAATCATTTGCAGGGAGTCCAAACGACATGACGCCACGATTGCTAGCTGCTTTCCCACGCAGAATAGTAAATGCAAGTCTCTGCGCAAAATATGAGCCAGTACTCTTTTATTCAGCAGTATCGATGCAATTGTCTGCGCAAGACTTAAACCAGCCCTTTCGTACACTGTCAGATAAATTTAACTTACTCGTATTATATGACCATAAGGTACAAGAAACCTTAAGGTAAAAGCAAGTGCTGACCTCCGGAAGTACCCGAGTTTATAAAATATGTACGATGCATTCAATAACATAACAAACAGATCAAACATATCTTACACATAATGACAAGAAGATGCACCGAATTATCACCTTTATGCCACTGGCATATAGTGTATAATTCTATGAAATAATATACTGTGCGCATTGATTCCGTGTCGACGTCTGCACAGTGGGTTACCTCGATTGAGTGAACTAGTTGTTATGTAATGAGCGCAGGTCGTTATAAGCGCGTTTTTTTTAATTTTACATCGTGTACGAAGAAAGCCGTGTCACCTACTTTGTACGTTGGATAACTTATAGGTGATAAAATCATAACTTGTTTTTTTTATATAAAGGTAGCTTGTGCCCGAGATTGTACTCGCACTGTAATGATTATATTAATACATTTATACAAACTTTTAACTGCTAATTGTGCTTCCTTAATATCCATTTTTTATATGAGAAGAGTAGAAAACTCCTGATGGTAAGTAGTCGCAGCCCATAGACATCCGTGTACAATCACAAATATGACTAAAATCCTATCTGAGCTCGAACATAGATGTGTTGCTACTCCTGAGGACTAAGATGGTCGCCTCGCTTCAAAGTGTAACCGGCAACCGCACCTACACACACTACGAAACACAAGTAATGCTTTACGGCGTATTATGAGGGCGTCGGTGGTACCACCCCGGTCGAACTATAGTTCTCCCACCTTTAAAATGTATAAAAATGTAACAACAACATCTAGGCATGCAAAATACAATGCATATGCCTTGTGATGCTGTATGCATATGCTGTAGCATGGGCTTTATAACCACAAGTATACAAAGAACTTGTGATAGATCAACCATGCAATTATTGACTGAAGACTATTTTATTTGGCGCCAGTTATAATTTTTTATGCTGGAAGAGAGGCACACAAGCGTTCAGGCCACCTGATATTGCAGACTACTATTGCAGATTCATAGACTTCACAAGTCTTTCAGAACACTATGAAGAAGTAACAATATGCCGCTTTCCTCATGTTTTCTATCAGTGTTAGACACAATGACACATTTATGCCGGCGATAAACTTGTTTTAACTCTTTTGGTGTTGGTGATAGTAACTACCTTCCATTAGACGTTTAACATTATTGCTGAGCAAGATTATTAAAAAAATATTCTAAAAAATAATATAAAAGGAAAGACAACTTGTTAGAAAGGACAACAAAACTCATATATTGCATAATCCATGAATACTTTTCTATTATAGTGTCCATTTCTCTACAAGCACAGGGTAACACAAAAGATAAAAATTTTTGTAAGATTTTTATCATGTTATGCGAAAGAAGTATAATTTCTTGTGTGCGTACATAAACACACACACTTTTTGTTATATTACCTGATTCTCATTGAAAATGTATTGACATCTTTGTCTAGCTGATCCAATAGAGCTATTGACTGAATGATCATGTTGTCTACACGGTGAACATTGAACTTGACTCGTGCTCGTGAGTATGAATGGCCGAGACCAAGCTGGGCCACACTGCAGGCTTTGAGCGTCAAACCCTTAATGAGAGCATGGAAATGGTGCCTAATACCTGGTGGAGGATAATTATATTATTTCTGTGATATTTTTAAAATCACTTATATCTATGTATAAATTGCAAAATAAACAAATTTATACTTATCTTATAAATAAAATTTATATGGAAAAAAAAATTCTACTGCATATTTTAAACTCAAGATATTTCTAAGTAAAATTAAAAAAAAACAGTTAATCCAAGGGTATCTAATATTTCCTAAGAAGTAAGCCATTCTCTATATATTTTTTTCAATTGTCATTATATCAATGATCATAAGGAATATTAAATAAATATTATTTTTAAAAAGGCAAAGACAATAGTAATTAAATGACAAAACAAAGACTTCCCTTACCTCTAACGAGCTCAGGCACAGCACCAGTGTGAGAACAAGGGATCTCGAGGGCTTCACTAATAGCTGCTCCCAACTTGGGGTCTGCTACCCCCAGGGTGCATTTCCCGCGTTTTTTACGTTTCGGTAATGCTCCCTCCAGGAAAAAGTTTAAATCTTCGGGAACTATACCTGTTCACGGAAGTACCTACATATTAATTTTCATTCGAAATATATCAGATAAATGTAAAAGCCACCTAAAGTTAAGTGATTGCTTCAGTTCGTGGACATTCATATTCAAATTTAAAGAGGATTGTAGTCACATGAGACACAGATTGTTGCTTTGAAGCTTGACTAAAATAACATATAGAAGCTATATTTTCTTTTGATGTCAAATATATTTCTATATATTTAAGAATTAAGTAGTACTATGCATACTCATGAGATTTAACTTAGATTAATTTATCAATATAATGTCCATTTGTGGCGATAAGGTAATATAGTTTATAGTATCAGTCATTACTTTGCAGAAATCCATGCTATAACGTTGTTGTTAAGAACTACTTTGTATCAATCCGCCACCACAATTTGTAATGGTAATATCTTAATTCTTCAATTATACGGCAGTGTATCTCTAAACTTTTGATTGATTCTAACTTTTTAATTTATGTTTTATACATAATGTTGTTAGAGCATATTTTAGGTCAACATTTTCAAAGAAATTACACAAAATAATTGTATTTAAAAAAAATTGTAAACTATATTCGAATAAATTATATCGAAATGCCAATGTCTTCGCAAATGGACAATATGGTGTAGAATAAATAAAGTACACAGGTGACAGAAATATACCTTCAGAAATAGCATTAATATTCTCCAATGCAACAACAGCAGATTTGAAGGGCTGGAAAGCTACCAAAGTGACTACAGAGTTAAACCGCTGCAAGTCTGTCACCGATGCCTCGACCTGTGGCAGGAGTGCTGCCAACTCTTCGAACTCTGTGACACGAAACAGGGCAAAGCCTGCGCTGTGCTCAAACAGCACATATAGCTTACTCTGGAAATATAAAACAGATGTAAGCTTCATACACTTTTTTTAATGAAACATTAGTAGTAAACAAGGAGGAACATTTGATAATGTCTATGCAGTTTCTCATAAGGATTCATATGGTCGGTGATCACTCTTTATTTGTAAGACTAACTAATAATTGTTTGTTTCTCTTCACAATACATATACAAGAATAATTAAATTATTTTTATTAAAGGATTTCTATGTATGACATGAATTATGCCTATTTATGAGGATGGGGTGATACTATAATAAATATATTGGCATATTATAAGACCACACACATCTTCATGAATAATTAAAAAATTAAGCACAATATGTAAAACTTTCTTGGCTTAGTTTTTCCACCAACATAATTAAAAGTTACTGACATAAAGCCAAACTAATGCACACAAAAGAAAACCTATATTAAATATTATATAAAAGCCAAGAGTCAAAATTAAATATTTTGGTCCTAAGAAACTTTTTATGTATGTAGTCATATTATAGACTTCCTTATCATCTCAAAAAAAAAACAAAAGACTACAGAAGTTGCAAATTTGCTCAAGCGCAGTGGTGATGGGTACTTATAGTATGTAATAAATTAAACATATTTTTAGTATTCTACCCGAGGTTTCCACCATCCTTATTTTTATATTTTAGTCTTTATAAATCATATAAACATAGATACACAATGTAAGTGTATACATGTGTACACAACCATTATGCAAGAACTGCTGTTAAAAATATACCCAGTTAATCTTTACGGTTAAACAAAAAAAAAACACGCTGCTACTATTTCACAAAAATCACTATAATTTGTCTTCACGAATGTAAGGAATAACTGCTGTGTTAAATTAGGAGAAAGATGATTTTGAGCAAGACTTACCATAGTTTCTTATGTTTTTACACTATTATTTGACGAAAATAACATTTCTACACTTCACCGAAAATTCGGAACCACACGTGTTTTGACTTTAGTTCCCTTCCCCGCTTGGTTAAAGAAAATATGTCGGTAAAAGACGCTTAGCTTAGGTTATGTCTTTCCGTTTTGATTCATGAACTTTTGCCTATTATGAGTTCTCTTTAACAAAAATTATGAATTATAATACGTGCATTTTATTGTAAAGTAAGATAAACTGGAAGTTATTTATTTATATGTATTCAAATATTTATTTTACGAACTGCCATTAAATCTTCGTATAAATGTATATAATTATTATTGCGTAAAATGAAACTTAAGTATTAGTTCCAGTCAATCACGACTGATTGGAATATTTTAAACGAATACTAGTATAGATAATTATAATTATTCGTTTTCTATGATTCGTATACTAAAATTAATGAAACCATTTTGAAATATATTTGAATGCGCAAATAACAAAATGTATGAAAATGAACGACCAAATATGGTATACAAAGAAGGTCGAAGCGATACTGAAACACAACAATAGGACCGTATTAATTACATAAACAAGATCAAGATTATAATAATAAATACGTTTTGATTTTGAGTTTATAACAAACGAGTGCGAGTATTATAATTTCTTAAATATTCGCCATAAAAAGTCATATAATATCCTAATGTAAACATAAAATGTACCAACTTCATACAATGTATGAATACTCGATCGAAAAAGGCCCGACTTAGCTTTAACCGATATTTAATAGAAGTAATCGTTGAATTGAGTCAAAAACTAATCTTTCATTCGATATATCTTTGATTCGTTAAATATATAGCTTTTTTTTAAATATTCATTCTACTTTTTCATATTTTGTTGAAATAATTTTTAAGGTATTTTTGTAGCATTTTATTAATAATGTAAATATATCTATTGAAGATGAAATTCAATTAAGAGTAGCATTTTATAAATGTATTGACATATTTCCGAACTAATATTATCTATAACCTGTGAAGTCTGTAAACATAACGGACGTTTGTCAACTTTTGAATTTTCAAATAAATACGAAGCTTGGGGAAGCGAGTTTGTCGTTTTGTTATTTATTTAGTTATATTGAAAGTTATGGATTAGAATTGATTCGTATTTAAAATGTGTTAATATATAGAGTGTAATCATGGCGACCATTGTGATGCAAAGGGACCTTGTAGTGGTTTTGAAAAAGGAAACGCTATTAAACGTTGGTATTTTGAGCAAGTTTCAGCCTACGTCTGCGGAGTTGTCGCGGCTGGTTTTCAAAGAAAATGCTTTGGAGAAGCCAACACAGAACTTATTCAACCATCTTTCGTATTATCTTCTATCAATTATCGATGTAAATGTGAGCGCGGGGCTTACTTGGCCCTTATACGATACGAAAGCGGAAAGGGTCTTTCGAAGCGAACTTGCAAGTTTTATCAGTGATTACAGCAGCAAAGGGCTCTTAAGCCCTGTTATGTCGTCATATTTGGTGAATCCGGGGTGTTATAAAGTGACATTGCTGATTTTCCAACTTTCGCAACTGGCGGTAAATCGAATGCTCTTGACAAAAATGGAGAAGGAGAGTCAAAAGAAATTATACGCCGAAATGACGGAAAAGTACAGATCTCAACAAAAAGAAGGTTTTATGGAGTGCATTGAAAGAGAAACTCAAGTTATGCTCAGTAAATTGTCTAATTACTTACATAAGAGAAAAAGGATGGAACATATAGCAGGGCTATTTCGGAACCAGATTACCAAAATGGAAACGACGCTAGCTAATACCAACGCGCAGAATTATATCAATAATTTAGTCGATGGTTTGATTAAACAATATGACATTGATGAGGAGACTAAAACGGAGTGGGTAAAATTGAAAAGAATCAATGAACAGTCAAAGATCCTTGACACTTGGTTGGCAGAGGTGGATGTGACCTTGGACAGCATGGAAAAAACTTGGGACAGCAAAGTGACTTTGTTATCGGAGTCATGTCAAACACTATTTGAAACTTCGAAAGCATTAATTGCCAAGAACACTGGTGAAAGTGATCGGAGCACATATATGGTCGAGTATAACCATAAGAATGATGAAATTTGTACCAAAGATCTCCAAAATCATGTCAGCAGCCAACAGAAATATGTATTGAGAAATTTGGTAAAAGATGGACAGTTGAATTTCCCAAATCTTGTCCGAGCATTTGTCATATCAATTTGTTTTATACTAAAACACAATGAAATTGGAAATGAGATATATAGTTTTAATGAATATTTGGAGATCGGACGAAGGAATTACTCAGAAATGGTGTCTGCTATGAGGATTTTAATTGAAAGGATGTTAAATGCTGAAGCTAAGTTGCATGTATGTATTATTTTCTTTTTATTTTTTTTTGAAGGTGGTAGAGCCGTTAGAGCTCGCCCGGGGTGGCACCACCGCCACCCTCATAAACCCCCGTAAAGCAACATGTTCTTCATGTATTGTGCTTCGGTTGGGGAGGTGTGGTTGCCGGATACACATTATTGGAGGCG
>DWON01008726.1:0-11915 GCA_018251015.1 Phocides pigmalion okeechobee | reverse complement strand
CATGCCCGTTTCTTACACTTACATTATATAAAAAAAATGAATAAGATTAGCTCTATTTTAACACATTCCCTGCGGTATAAACAAGTGCTGTGTGAGTGACGTAACGCGCGTGCGGCTTTTACAAACCTGTTGTGTACATACAAATCTGTATGGATTACGGGCGAACACAAGTGTTGTACTTACGTCGGCGCTACAAAACTGCGCCGACAATTCATATAAACATTTTAGTGAATCGTCGGCATCTTCAGTCTAGAGAAAACGGCTTCAGTTTAGTGCGCCTCACTTCGCGGGAATCAGCTCGTATTAAATGCGCAGTATCTTACTCTAATGTACACTATGCACATGACAATCGCTATAAAATCACATGAAGACTGTACGAATGTGAATTTATAATTAACTAGCGACCCGGCCCAGCATCGCTCAGGTATCCAGGGTATGCCATGCATCTAGTCATTACCTAGTTGCAAAAACTAACAATTAGGAACACCATTTTCGGATGACGACTGAATTACTACTATATTTAATTTCTCGATGAGTTTACTAAAAAGAACTCAACTTATTATATTAGGAATCACTATACCTGTCGTTGAAAACTGTGAGAAATGTAAACGTAGTACTTTTTGAGTTTATCTCGAACAGACAGGCAGACACGACGAGGGACTTTGTTTCATAATATTTAGAGAAAAGACTATGTAGATGACAAACGCTATAAAATCTAACATGAATTTATAATTAATGTGGTTTCCAAAACCACTCCTAAACACTTGGCCCACATCGCCGCGAGAGCTTCGTAAACATCATAGTTCACCAGAATACCAGAGTATCTTGAACTTTTATTATTCCACGTTCTCGTGCTAAATGGAAAGTTGGGCGATAAGCGATTTATATTTCCGCTAAAGTGTGTATCTCGTGAAAATTGGTTGATTTATTTTCAAATGTCTCCTAATTTTTTCTGATTCAGAAAAATGTGAATTTATTACATTTGTTTTTCTAATGGAAAAATTTTACTATGGAGTCTGTTTGATAGTCCCAAAATAATCGAATATACAAATAAATCAATATTTATTACAACATTTTTCATATCATTTTCGTTGGCTTTTTTCCCGATCAACCTTAGCCTACAGGTCGCTCAAAGCTGATATACAGATTTTTTATGTGTGAAAAGTAGCAAACGAGCATGCAATCCACCTGATGTTAAGTAGTCGCAGCCTATAGCCAACCACGTAAAACCACAAACACGACTGAAATCCTATCCACGCTCAAACGTAGATGCGTTGCTACTCCTGAGGACTAAGATGGTCGCCTCGCGTAAAGTGCAGCCATTAACCGCACCTCTCCAACCGAAACACAAGTAATGCTTTACGGCGGATTATGAGTGCGACGGTGGTACCACCCCCGCAAATCCGCCACCTGGTAGACGGTCAATGCGTGTAAAAAAATCCTCACCCTATGTCCAACTTGCCGCAGCTGCACGGGCAGACACATGTTGCATCGCTCGCAGTGGAAGAACCGATCCCGACCGCCCACGCGACAGATGCCGCACCCCTCGCAGTGGTACTGCTTCTTGTCTTCATCGTCGAACAGGTTACAGATCAGACACGTGTACTGGGGAAACAAAAGAATTCAAAATCATTGGTATGACTTTAACACTGAATTTGACGCTCATATATTACATCGGGTAAACCTTCCTCAGGAATCACCGTAACATTTGTTGAAAACTGTGAGAAAAGCCAACCGGTACTTTTTGAGTTTATTACGAACAGACAGACATATACATGAAAAACATGTTGCTTTACGGCGGGGTATGAGGGGGGGGGGGGTGCCGCCCCCGGCGGGCTCTAACGGCACTACCACCTTGAAAAATCACTTTATCTTTTGTTGAAAACTATAAGAAAATCTGTCCAGTACTCTGAGTTTATCAGGAACAGACAGACAGATGCGACGGGGGGCTTTGTTTTTATAATATTTAGAGATAGAAAAAAGAGAATTAGAAGAGAACATAAGAGAAGAGAAGTGAAGAGAAGAGATTATACCTTCCCAAATCGAACACCGCAGTTTTGGCATTCGGCTTGCACCTTCTGCCTCGTGTCACACTCTGTGCAGATGAGCTCAGTCACAGACTTCCTGTTGAAGTAATGCTCTTCCTTCTCGTCGTGGCAATAGCGGCACATGTACAGCTTGTTGCAGCATGGAGTCTGTGAACAAATAATATCTTTTATATCGACCATCGATGAAAGGATACGATTAAATACTCTTACACACTTGATACTAATTCAAATATTTTATTTAGAATAGAATTGATAAGAATACAATAAAGTAAAATAGAATACATTTTATTTCGTAAAACTATGACACACACAATACAATACAATACATTTTACTTAAAAAGAGAAAAAAGAAGAAAAATACAAACAAAAAACAATAATGAAACAAAATTAACTCGAATTCAATATTACATTCCCTATTATTCCATCCTTAGGGTTGGTATTTCCCCTGCAACATTAAATGGGAGTAAAAGGAAGTATACTTTCCCAAAACAAGCTAATTTTGAGTCTGTAAAAACGGTTTTTTAATTTAAGAGATCTGATTTTACCAGTACTTGGAGACTGATAATGACAACCATCATTAATTAAAGTAATAATCGAAATGTTCAAAGGCCAACGAGGCCCGCGTATTGATTACGATTTATTTGTTGTACGATATAATACCAGTAACCAATTTAATAATATAATATAATAATATAATTTAATAATATTTTAATAAGTATTTTTACTTGAAATATTATTTTGAGAAGAATTCGAGTTAGTAATAAGCCAATGCCAGTAAAAAAATTTTAAATTTTTTATATAAATTAGCGAATGAGCATGTAAGGAACCGGATGTTAAGGAGTCACTGCAATCGAGATACAATCTCAATGAGGACTGAAGTCCTATCTGAGACATTTACGTTGATGCGTTGTCACTCCCGTGGACGAATATGGTCGATTCGCTTGTTAAGACAATTTTTTTCTTTGATATTTTGTATATTTTTAAAGATGTACATCTTTTGACATGTTATGGAAAAAGTACAAAAGTAAATTTATACGCATCTACTTCAGGAAGTTACCGCGTCTTTGAAAAATGATGAGATTTTATGTTCGATTGTTGCCAGTAAAAAAAGTTTCATCAAGACATTTTAAATTGATTTTCCGCTATGTGAAAAAATCAATGCACTAATTATTTCATAGTTTATAATTAACAATTGGCAAAAAATTGGATAAACCACAAAAGCCTAAATTTAGATGTGGTCAGGAGTTGAATGGATAACCACTAGTTTTCGTGTTTTAGGAGGCAAATTAAATAGTCAATCTTGTTTTTTCCTGTTCAGATAAATATGAAATTCTATAAATAGTATCATAATAAAATAGAGAGAATGAGAAAGAGAGAAAGTCAGAGGGAGAGAGAGAGAGAGAGAATGAGAAAGCGAAACATAGAAAGTAAGAGAGAGAGAGAGAGAAAAAATGAAAGAAACTAATGGTTAACTCCCAAAAATAGGTATTAGGAGAGCATGGTTATTACACCACACTCTGTCAATATTTTTAAAGAATGAGGTTTGCCCAAATTATGAGAAGCGTCATGCTCATAAGTCATTTAAAGGTTTGCATCTAAGTAGCAGAATAGACTCCTCAATGGAACCAATGTTTGAAAACAATACACTCTGATTAGATAACACTTGTGTAAAGTGCAAGTGTACATTCAATAAAATAACCCATTCCAGTTGTGCAAACAAACATGTTTGTTCCATTTTATTTATCCTTATTTTAATACCTCAGTGTCATAGACTTACTGTTCAGTCTATGACGTATGAAATATATATTTTATATGCATTATTCAATCACATATTTCATAAAAGTATTATGAATGTATTTTCCCATCATTTATAATTCCCCTAATTGCACTAAGAGGATTTCACAATGAGTGTAAACACAATATCTTTGGAGAATTCATGAACAACAACGTTATCTGAAATACACAAAGCCTATTATTCTGACCAGACAGTATCAGTTGTGAAACCAAATGTTAGAATAAACAATACAATAGATTTGAGATTCATCAGGGTCTTGATTTAACAAGTTTTACAGTTTATGATTTTAAATTAATATCATCACAGAAATTATACATTTTACTAATCACAATGTACTATGTTGAATCATTGGTTTGGTATACCGGCAATCCGGACACTGGACATCCGAATACCGGACACACATTATTGGAGGCGACCATCTTAGTCCTCAAGAGTAGGAACGCATCCGTCTCCATCCGCGTCCATCCTTAAATAGAACGTCTGTTCTATTTAAGACTATGGTCTATGGTCTATGGGCTGCAGTGACCACTTAACATCAGGTGACCTGCATGCCCGTTTCTTACTCTTCAAAAAAAAATCAAATAGTGTTAATCATGAGTACCCATTACATAGTAAAAGAAACTATGATTGCCTACAAGACTTGAACGTTTTAGTAATTTGATCACCAATTGTGAATTGACTATAAAATTATTTAGGTTCAAGTGTTGGATACCTTCTAACTTACGGAGATATGACATACACGTAACACGTTATTCCCCTGTGTATTGATGGAGTCCCCAATAACGTGTTACTACTGTTATTAAATTTTATATAAATTGGAGTTGGTATTTGGTACAATATTGAAATCCAAATAACTCATATCAATAGAGAGTAATTACTTGCATAACGAATATCAAAGTTACATTGTAAAATTCTTTCATCGGCTTTGAGTACCTGTTTACTAAGGTTTGTTGAGAAAAGAAGTCAGAAAAACTCTATATTTCTTGTAGATATGTCATAAATACAATACATATTATATGATGTAGTAGATAATAAAAAAAAGAAAATTTTGTATTGTATTATAGAGTGTAATCAAAATACGTGACCTCGGCAAATGTAGCTTGATTGTTAATGATAATTTATACTCTTGATTAAAACATAAATTGTGTAATCAAGTAAATGATATTGATAACAGAAAAAGTATTGAGATTTGAATATTAATTAAACATTCTTATGCGAAGCATACATGTCACTGTAATCTTATCAGTAATTAAATAATTTTTAGCAAGAGAAAACATGTTGATCGAAATAATCCTCAATACATGCTTGTCTCCTTATCTTCGCAAATGTTCTATCAACGTTAATCGATGGTATGTCGTTAAACAATGATATGTGGACATAATTGTAATTTTAATTGCAAAAATACAAAGAAATTAACTACCATCCATAGTTTCATCCAACACAATATCTTTTCTTATATACACAACGAAAACAAATGATACAAACAAATTAAAACGTAAGTCACCTACAAAAAAAAGGTCTTATTGTTTAAATAATAATCTTTGCTAGTTGAAAAAATTGACATAGAAGAAATACAGATATAGGGATATACCATAAACTAGATAACTGAATTGATAGAATTAAAAATAATTAGACAAATAATTATAACAAAATTAAATAAATAAAAATTAAAAAAATGCATGTACAAAATACATACTAAGGTTAACCTGCAGCTCTGCTCGTGAATAATAAGCTTACATACTTGCTATAAAGCATAAATATTGTATTGAAAGGTCTGTTACATCGAAAAGGTTGGAACTCTCTCATCTAGATTGTGTTTGTACAAGTTAGAATGCTTTCCATTAATAGCTCTACCTTACTATATATACACTTCAAACCAAATAACATTAGCTTTACATAGTGTTATGTGGAAGAAACATGTAGTGGTGATGTCACCATACACACAATGCAATGTACAATAAGTTACTTGACTTCTACATTTTGGTATATCAAACAATCTCTTTTGCTACTAGAGTTTTATACAATTTCGTCACTATTTTAAAGGAAACAATCGGCCCACATCATTTGCTCGATCGAAGGGCAATATAAACAATGTGCGAACATCATTGACCTTAAACCTTGTAATGAAAAGGTTAAATGACTTGACTTGCAATTTGCAATAATAAAAAATATTTAAAGAATAAATCGAACATGACAACAATATGGGACAAGGAAATGCGAAGTTCGATGACATTACTTTGTTTGTCCAATTCACTTTTTGGAGCAGAACTCGGAATTTTATGCGTAGATAGGGTTTATATATAGAACCAGGTGTTTTGACCTGTGCACACATGTTTGGTTAATAAATAGCTGATTAAGATGATTTCTTTGTCTGTATGTCTTACCACGAACTTCGCTCGTCGTTTGTAGTGTGAACAACCAATCCTCTTCTCATTAACTTGAGGAACTCCTTCCTCTGAGTTTCCATTCGTGCTTTCCGCGTTGTCCGACATTTTTAATTTACAGCAAACTATCCGCCACAGCGACGTAGTGGCAGCTTCCTTGCCTCAACAAAGGCGAGCGCCGGGCAATATATATACACTAATTACCAATTAAATGTATATTCAACGACAATGAACAACATTTTGATTAAACGTGACAACTCTTAAAAAATTTTTGACTCATTTCTATTTGACAGTTCGTTTTTTTTTCTTCCTAAAGTTCAGCCAAACTCACGTTCCATTTTCTATTAAATCTATATTTCAAGTTTTAGTAGAATAAATGTGATTGAACGATAAATTCAGGGCATTACAATGTAAACAGGATATTACTTATGTTATTGTTTATCGACAACTTATGATGTTAAATAAGAACACAATTGATAAAGACAATTTTCCAATAAAACTAATTACATTCCATTCAGATTTCTGTTGTCACTATTGTCATTTGTCACGTGCGATACGTATGTCAAATACACGTCACAACATAAAATTGGCACAAGAATTCAAAAACATATTTATTACTTGGGTATTTAACAACAATAAATCCTTAAAAACATAAGTTTATAAGCGCTTTTACAACTTTAAAATTAAATGAAATAGTAAAATGAGAACGTTTCATTTAATTGCTCTGCTACTTTTGGTGTTTTTTCAAGTTGTTTGGTGTTTATTGCCTCCAAAGTTTCAATGGAAGACATTGGACTTTGCCTGGGAAGGGCAGGCTCGAGATAAAGCAATTAAATCCGGATCGTACATACCTGAAAATAATATGCCTGCTGGAATAGCTCGATGGGAGGACAGACTGTTTATTACAATACCACGATGGAAAAATGGTTACGTACCTATTTTCTAATTTACATATTCGTCTTTTATAAATAATTTTTCTCGTCGGTGTCTTCAGGGCATTTCCATAATTCTATAACCCTTCAGTGATTTGGTAGGGATTTAAAGAACATATTATAAGGGTTTCTCAAGGTGCTTTTCTATGGACGTAAATGGCGGAATAGAAGCCATAAAAAATAACTTCTCAATTACCAATATAAAAATATAACATAATATAATACAAAGAAAAAGAAGTTCGTATCCATAATGTCTTTGAGATTTTTGTGTTTTTTCAATTAACTTTTTTGTTATTCTGTCAGGTGTACCAGCTTCGCTCAACTACATCCACTTGAACGACAGTCATAGCCCACTACTGAACCCGTACCCGAGCTGGGCGGACGCGTTCCTCTCCAGCAAGGCTTGCTGTGCCAGCTCCAACAGCACAGTCGTTTCCACCTTCCGTGTCTATGTGGATAAATGCGGCAGACTGTGGGTAGTTGACAACGGGGTTACTGATATGGCCAGTGAGTTTGTGTGGAACAGAAACAACGGTAGAATTTTCTAGAATATAACTTTTTTTGAAGCAAGTGTTACACCGTGAAGAGTTAGTATGCGACTGATAGCAGGTTAACACTTTTCTTGCGGCTACAACACTGCTGTGTAATTCTGGGTGCGATGCGCTTGCGGCTCCTGCACACCTGTGTTGTACCGACAAAATTGTATGGATTACGGGCGAACATAAGTGCTGTGTTTACATCACGCCCCCAGACTGGAGGCGGACATTACGTCTGTGTATTCGTAGATACTACACGGATGCTAAAATATACAATATTTCATTGAATTGTCGTCACATCTTCCGTCTAAAGAATACATCTCCAGTTTAGTGCCGCCTCCCGCAACGCTGAATCGAAGTAATATATGGGCGCCGTAGTCGACGTGTTAAATAGAAAAAGAGTTTTATTTGAACATATTTGAGTACAGAATTCCTTGGATCAACGACTACTTGACTTGTCTAATAGAGACGGACTGTTTTTCAGCTGCCTTTATTATTTTAATTGCAGATGTGACAAGTATGCTTAAAATCATATGTATTTCAGATGACGTGAAACAAATAGCGGCACCAGCAATTCTTATATTTGATTTGAAAAATGATACTCTTATACACCGATATACGTTTAAAGATGAAATACTGAGAGATTCGTCAGTTTTTACGAGCATTGTAAGTGTAAGATGTAAATAAAACGATCACTGTTTTTCCAGATTCATGAATAGGTTAGGTATCTTTACATTTTTATAGGGTAAAGAACTATAGTTCGACCGGGGAGGTACCACCGCAGCCCTCATAATCCGCCGTAAAGCATTACTTGTGTTTCGGTTGGAGAGTTGCTATTGCTGGCTACACTATATAGTGAGGCGCCCATCTTAGTCCTCAGGAGTAGCAACATATCTACTTTCGAGCTCAGATAAGATTTCAGTCGTGTTTGTGGTTGTACGTGGATGTCTATGGGTTGCGACTACTTACCATTAAGTGGTCTGCACGCTCATTTGCAACTCCTCTCTTATAAAAAATCTGAATTTATATTTTATAGATAAAACCGCAGGTTAACGTTAGTATTACGTAATGATTCTAGCTGGACCTTTACCTATTCATAGACCGCAGTGAAACTTGATAGACCGCTAGTTCTCGCGTGAAGCTCTGAAGTATTGATTTGCCAACGAACACAACAGCTGTCAAACTATGTACAAAATGTATACAAAATATGACGTCTTACGTCTATTTAGTACTAACAACCCGGCCCAGCTTCGTTCGGGTAGGATGTCGGTCGTGTTTGTGGTTGTACATGGATGTCTGTGGGCTGCGACTACTTACCATCAGGTGGTTTGCATGCTCGTTTGCTACTCTTGTGTCATAAAAAGATGTATGCTACATGTATAGGCTTCCGTTGGAGCGATGCCCATATTATATGCATTTCTGTAGTATAAAGCGAGTTGAATAGGCCACAGTGGAGCTTAATAGGCCATCGGCCTTTTGGCGAGGAACACAGATACATAATCGATTGGCTATCAAAAACACGTTCCGAACGTGTTTTCTGCCAAAGAGTTTTTTTTTTTAGAGAGTAATAAACGGGCATGCAGGCCATCTGATGTTAAGTGGTCACTACAGCCCACGGACAACCACATCCATATTTCAAATAGAACAGAAGTTATATTTAAGGATGGATGCGGATGCGTTCCTATTCTTGAGGACTAAGATGGTCGCCTCCAATAATGTGTAACCGGCAACCACACCTCACCAACCGTAAAGAACATGTCGCTTTACGGCGGGTTATAAGGGTGGCGGTGGTGCCGCCCCGGGCGAACTGTAATGGCTCTACTACCTTTCAAACTAACATTAACTTGGTATTTTGCGGCGTTTTGAAATGATTTCAATAAGGGTACATCCAAACAACGTTTTTTTTTTTTTTGAGTTTCTTACAGTTAAACTCGTTATTTATTAAAAAAATTACAATATTCTACTGAAAATTTTAAATCTAATGTTGGCAACACCGAGTGAAGATACTTTTTGGTTATTAACTTTGAAGATAGAATGAGAAAAAAAATGAAAAATAGATAATAGTTAAACAAACTAAAAAACAAGTCTTTATAAAAAATCCGTCTAAAAAAGTATTAATAAGAAAAAAATATTGCGATTAAAAAAGGCGTTGTTATAAAAGCCTGTTTTTTAATAAAAAAATTTAACTATTATCTATTTTTCATTTTTTTCGTGTTATTGAATTGTCATCGGTCCTTGATACGTTTGTATAATATAAGTGTGCAAAGTTCCAAATTAATCAGACATCTGGCAATTGGTGAAAATTATGCTCAATGATTCCATCACGTACATAAATACAACCCAAGCTAATAAAATCGTGTTAAAAAAAACAAAAGATAAAAAACAAAGAAGACGATAGATTTTGTTGTCAACATGATTATTCATTGTCATGAGTCTTTTTTTAAGTTTTCATGTGCGTATTATTATAAAAGTTATTTTTCTATTTTTTTCTAGTTTGTTCACCATTGTTGTTAGTTTATTTTCTATTTCTTACACTAATTATACAAATGTACGATTTTCTAAATGTGTGCTTAGTTTAAATATATTGTAGTGTGAATGTTCCGTATACGAAGTAAACAAATAGATTCCAAATATGATTAATAGATATTTATAGATAATAAAAGCCCAACCTAAACAATCTAAAGGTACTCCGTGTGATGCGGCATGGTGTCAAGAACGCTAGCTTAACTGAATTGGAAATTCATTTTTATTTAGAAAGGTACTTCTAATTTATAGAAAAAATAAAACCACTGTGTGGAATATAGGGTATGTAAGATAATAGAGTTTAAATTACAAATGACGAATGTTTATACTTTTTACTTTTTAAATTTATAAAGAACTAGCCGTGCCAGCGAATTTTCCGCATTTATATTTTATAATTGTACTATAAAAACCTAAGTTACTCCTTATTAAATCAGCTATCTGACAGTGAAAGTCCCGTCAAAATCGATCCAGCCATTCAGAGATTAACCAGAACAAACAGACAGACTGACAGACAAACAAAAATAGTATAAAATGTTATTTTGGTATATGTACCGTGTATACATACATATGCATTTAGTGAAAAGCGGTTATTTTAATATTACAAACAGACACTTCAGTTTTATTTATTTGTATAGATTGGATGTATTGTATATTTGGTCGTAATAGAAAAACTGTAGTTCTTGGTAATTTCATAAAAAATACGGATGCGTTGTTAGTCCTGAAGAATAAGGTGAATGGTCTCTTAAAGAATTCTACATATTATAATTAAGATAACCGCCTTTTAAGCAATATTTTTCGAATTACGTATTTTTATATACCTACTTAGTAGAGTCAATCTAAGTTTACACATTGCAGACAAAGCTGCAGGTCAACGCTAGTCAGTACTCATGACATGTGGCAACTGTAGGAATATTTGAGGCTCGTATTGCTATCTTATATAGTTCATATAGTTAATATTTTAACAATATTTAAGTAATATTTTTCTAATTAAGTATTTCTATGTACTTGATAGCGTCAATATAAGCTTATATATTGCAGACAAAGCCGCAGGTCAACGCTAGTCAGTACTAATGACATGACAATTCTAGCAATATTTGAGGCTCGTATTTCTATCCTTTATAAGTCAAGTTTTTGCTTCTCTTAACAATGTTCCTTGATTGCAGATCCCAAAATACAGGGTGGTGTTGCTAGGCGACGCCGGCGTCGGGAAGACAGCGCTCGTCTCCCAGTTCATGACGTCAGAATACATGAACACTTACGACGCCAGTCTGGGTAAGAAATATAAGGCATATTTAATTTTGTAGTATTATACTATAGTCTATTCAGCTATCGTCAAATGTAAATGCTATTTACACACTTATACAGTTATACAAATGTACGATTTTCTAAATGTGTGCTTAGTTTAAATACGTTGTAGTGTGAATGTTCCGTATACGAAGTAAACAAATAGATTCCAAATATGGTTACAGTTGGAAGTCACAACATTATGTTTGAATAAAATAAATGTCTGATTTTTGTTTGGTTTTGTGTAGTTTTTGCGTAATCTGCAAATAATCGATATATGGCGAATAACTGATAATTTTTGAAAGGATCAGTTTGCATTGGATGAAAAAGATGTGCGTTTTGGAGTTTCTTTCGCCGACTCTTCTCTAAAACGAAACACCTTACGAGTCGGTGGTAGTTTATTGACGTTCAAA
>DWON01008725.1:0-11915 GCA_018251015.1 Phocides pigmalion okeechobee | reverse complement strand
ACCGTCTTTTGGTGACCACTGCTATATTTGTTTTATGTATTTTTTTCTTTTTTATGTGTGAAGAGTAACAAACGAACATGCAAACCAACTGATGTGATGTAGTCGCAGCCCGTAGACTTCCACGTACAGCCCGACCAAAATCCTATCGGAGCTCGAACGTAGAAACGTTGCTACTCCTGAGGACTAATATGGTCACCTCGCTTCAAAGTGTAGCCGGCAACCGCAGCTCTCCAACCGAAACACAAGAAATGCTTTACGGCGGATTATGAGGGTGGCGGTGGTACCTCTCCTGTTGAACTATAGTTCTCCCATATTTAAATTATTTTCTGTTCTTTTGAATTCTTTGTGGCGTACAATAAAGCATATTTGATTTGATTTCATTAGTTTTACATGGACGCGCACTGGCGTAGACACATTCAAATTGAATATTGACAACAGATGTGCAATATCGTATTATTTATAGGGATATCGTAGGGATTATTTATGAATAGCATCGTAGGTAACAAGTTGCTTTCATGTGTTGGACAGTTATGGTCACAAACCCGCGGCGATATCTAATTCTTAATTGCGTTTTGTTCTGTTCACGGGTATCAAGATATTGGCATGAAAGACGCGAAAATGTAAATTGTAATCGCGTATACAAGTATGCGAGGGACCGCTTACGTCAACTCCCCCAATCCTATGTCCCAATTGAGCTGGATCCGTGTCTGTCGGACGACAATGATGGTGAGATATTTGTACTAAATCTCTTTGGTTAAAAATGATTGGTTATCGGTGCGCGGTTGAAGTTTAGTTAAATTTTGAAGGGCGAGCTGGCCATTGAAGGGCAAGATGGCCATTTAATAGAATGAAAGGTCACCTCACCTTTGAAGCCACTGAAGGCCACTGAGATATTTTTGAAAATTTTAAATGTGTAACATGATGAACGGCCAGGTGCCCGTGTCGATACTACGAACTGAAGCTGTAAGCATGTCCTTGGTCAGGAGTGGCTGAACTACGATAAAAAAGGAACTTTCTTTCTTTGCAGTTAACGATGTTGCACGGCCTTCAACATCACACGAGGGCGTGTGATGCGTCAGGACGGCCGTTCCGAAGGACTCTATTAGTCGGGTCGATTGTTACTTGCATGCATAATGTTTAATTTTAGTTGTTTACATTTCAATTACTATTAAAATTCTTTTCTTAGCTTATAAACCTTGCTAATGTAATAAAAGTGATTAATTTTGTAATTTACGTAACGACTAATGGGAGTAGAGCGTGTGTCTCGCGTGGGGTCGAGGCGCCATCTTTTTCTTTAGAGAGTTTCTTTAGACAGTTTTTGCGACACATTCGATGGGTAGCAACTGATCGAGTTGGATCATTGTGGAGGTATATTTGGCGGTTAAGTGAGAGATGCCTTGAACTCGCTGCTAAGTCCTGATTGTTCGATTACCTTTCAATATATTGTAAAGCAACGAAATATTGTTAAATTAAAATAGCGTGAAACTGTGATTTTTGTTTCGCGCTTGCTTTACCCCGATGACGCGCACTAAGCCCGCAACCACTAATGACGATGTCCTTGGGAACGATATATAAATAATATGTCGTATTTACATACTATATATATATATATATATGTGTGAAATGAATGTGTGAAAGGAAAATAAAATCAAACATCACCAATATAGAGTGACATTTTGACTTCTAAATCTCCCAACAACTTAAAGTAATATAACTTCAAAAGTCGTTTATACTTTTATGTAGTTGGAGATAAGTGACACCGTTGATATAAGGCTTCAAAGAATGTCTAAACGAAACTATCTCTAAGAGTATTATTTAAAGGCGCACTTGTGGCGAACTTTTTCAATCGTATAAACCTTCCACTTGAGAAACCAATCCGACTTGTGAACTCTGTAATGAACTTTGTCGTGCCTGGCAGCGCCATCTGTGTTGAAAGTCTTTACCAAAACTATCAGAACTCACAACTAACTTTAACTATATCAATAAAATATGATGAGATATTACATTGATTCACATAAAAAATGGATTTGACTTTATATTCATTTAGGATTGCAAACTAGTCATCGCGGCGTAAACACATTTTACTATGTAACGTTTGTACACGTTTTTTATTGATGATATTTCGAAGTTACATGGCTCGTGGTGTCGGCTAAGCTGCGGTGGCAGGTGGAATCTGTCGAGAGGTGCTAGTGGTAGATTAATGTACCTATTTCTATTTTGTTTTTTTTTTGCATTCCATATGCATACAACACTAAATGTATCTAAGTTCAGTGGAACTTTAACTATTTTTGATTTATATAGACTATTCCGTAAAAAAAAACATTAATCGTGAATACGTGTTACATAATAACATATGTATCACCGCCGCCATCAAAATACGCGAGACTACTATCTTAGTCCTCATTATTATTATAGTCGTTGTTAGGATCAGCGACGTATGCACGTCATCAAGTAGGACTTTAGGTCTTGTTTGAGACTGGAAATACATAAATGTCCATTGATCGAAGAAACCATTTAACATCAGATGGACCGTATGCTCTACTATTCCAACATAGACAACGACAGAAATGTTTAACAAGAGTCCTATAATTCTATGAGACCTTCAGGGTTCGTTTCAATTTAGCAGGGCAGAGCATTCGCGAGTCCCAAACCCTAAGGGCGGAGCTCCAAAATCGCTACTTTTCAGGAGACATTAAGAACTATATAATTTTGTATGCATTTATTTATTGCACTGCAAAATATTTCATAACTTTCTTAATAAGGTTAACCTATTAGGAAAAAATTAAAGTCTGTATATTGCTGATAGTAGAATTGAAAAAAGTTAAAGTTCCAACATTTCGATCGTACGCAGATATGGCGCTATAAACATGTATGTATTAATCATAATGTAATTGGTAATATGATAGCAATTTCAATTTAAAACGACAACGATAACAAAAACACATTATTTTAACCCGGGTTAATTTGCGAAAACCGTGTGTAACAAATATGTTTAATTAACATTTTCATAAATTGGATTAAGTTAGAATCGGATTGTACTGCCGATATAACGGTTGTTCCATAGTAAGCTTTTAAGCGAACAAGTTTTGTTATGTAATAAACATCGAACGAACATATAGTTTATTAACAACGTACATATATTCAGTGCCATTCGGACCATCTTTGGTGGAGTTTGTATGATTTAACGACCTCTTGACTAAAATTCCTTAAGCGTAAATGGTAGTTTATTGGAATTCAAAATGAGTTGAGTGAAGAATCCTTAAAAATATTTTTTCTTTGATTCATTTTGATTTTGACTTCAAATACGGCATGCATTCTGCTTTAGATCTGATTTTTGCCACATGATTTACATATATAGCAAAAAGATCTATGGAAATAAAGAGAATTCATGATTCTCACCACAAGAAGGGTTGAAAGGTTTTATGTCAACTTCAGATGCCTCAGATGGTTGCTACTCGCTGTTGACTAAAGTTGGAATACTGCTTTTTTACAAAATAGAAGTAGCAAATGATCTTCCTCCCCGTGATGAAAAGTGGCTACTAGCGTTCGTGGACATTTATTACCAATTCCATGCAGAACAGGCATCAAATACGAAGTCCATACGATAACCAAAGCGACAGGAGAGGTACTGCGCCCCATCTACTCGTATTAGTAGCGCCAAGCAATTCTTACAATTCAGTATAAGTCTGATTGATGGCTTGGTAAGGATTTAGATTGTCACTTCGCTTCTAAGTCGAGTCTATAACCGCATCTCTCCACCACAACTCAACCACACAAGAACTGATTTACGATGGATTGTGAAGTTGGCGGCGGTACCTCCCCGTTCAAACTTGGTTAACAGTACAAGTGAAGGAATTCGGATATAACAACTTATCTGTGAATGAGTTTTGGTGAGACTTCTGTTCATTGTTTATATCTATAAGGTCGTAAATACTACCAAATTTTTACTCGAATTAAAAAAACATGTCAATAGCTTACTCGTGTACTATGGAGAATGATACTAATCCAGCTGATTAGAACTCGTTTGTTCACATGTAACTCCCACGCGTTGGGACGGCGAGCATGTTTTTCCAAAATGGCAAATGAAGTGAAATTTTGTCTCAAGCTTACGTTATTATTTTTATTATGTATACCTTATTTTTTGAAGTTTATAGTAATTATGTAAAGCAAAGTATTTTGGTAGCTCCGTAGGATCTTTCTTCGTCATATATTATTATTTTCGTTACGAAACAAACATGTATTTATCCTCATTACTATAACATGTTATCATTTTTCGTTAACGGAATCAACATAAAGCAATTCTTGCATTTCTGTACATTGGTGTAGCGTTGACTCACAAATAAGACGACTGTTTTAGTCCTCGGGAGTAGCAGTGCAACTGAGATCGACTTTAAGTGGGTCGTTTGTTTTATATAGATATGGTTTTAGGTGTCCACTGGTGTTTGTTACAACTTATTTGATATGCATGCTTCTTTGGTACTGTAATAAAAAAGTGTAGGTTTTTGTGGCAGTGTGCGCCCGCATCGTAAAAATTTACTCCCATCATTTTTCCCTATCGCGTCAAAAGAAGTATAACTTCAAAAAATACAATTTAGAATCTTGTGTACTACTTATCATCGTATGTCATTTACCAAGTCATTATTAATTTCTACCACGCATATAACTTTTAAAAATTAATAGTAGACAAGGAATTGGAAACTCGGATTCTAAGTGTCAGAAACCTCTAGCTATCTCTGCTATAAGAGATATATCTCAACCACTTACCGCCTTCACCACTAGGCTATCTCTATTATGAATTATATGTCACCTCTAAATTTATATTTAGTGAGAATAGGTATAAAAAGCCCGATACTATGTAAACACCTGACAGAACTTAATCTGTTTACGAAGTAGCATCGCGTTTCGGTACTCGCCGCTGATCGATGGACCCTTCAACCCTTTGAAAGATTAGTTTCCAATAATGATGAATAGACGCACTTTATTAAAACGACACCTCAAGATGTATAGGTTTGCGACCTCAAGTATCTTGCCTCGTGATAAGTCCCTACAGGTTTTATTTATGAAAAAATAAACTCTGCATATTTCGTAAATATATTTTATCCAGATGAAGGAAAATTGATTTTTCAAATGTATCTATATGTGTGTGTATATGCGTGTATGTATGTTTGTATATGCGTGTATGTATATGGTGAATTTTATTGAAATACAGGTGCCGATAAACAAAAATGTCTTTCTTTAATTGTTATTTCAATTCTACTAATATCCATACATACTATCCATACATCCGTCTATAATTTTTGATAAATATATGTAGGTAGGTACATATAGGTAAGCCGGCTACACTTACAAGCGAGACCATCGCATTCCTTAGGAGTAGTTCGACCGGGGATGTACCACCGCCGCTTTCATAATCCATGTAAAGTATTACTTGTGTTTCGTTGGAGAGGTGCCGTAGCCGGCTACACTTTGAAGCGAGGTGACCATCTTAGTCCTCACGAGTTGCAACGTATCTACGTTGCAGGTCAGATAGGATTTCAATCGTGTTTGTAGTTGTACGTGGATGTCTATGAGCTGCGATAAAACAAAAGAGAACAGTTGAGTTAGAAACAACAGGCGACATTGCTTGACCTAGAGTTGGTACGCCCTGTTTTTCCAAACCCAATTTCAACGGTCTTCAATCTCTATTATAAAAATGGCGGCTCGTACGAATTCAATGAAGCCGTTGAAGTGAGCTTCGTCGTTTGTTCTAATCTACGTGTAAATTGATTCCAGATTGTTCTAGCTTCGACGATCAAAATGTGTTTATGGATATCAATGAAGTTTACGTGACTTTTGTCGGTATTTTACAATTAATCAAATTGTAAGTGATCACTGTCTGTACATGGAATATGAGAAAAACTATTATTAAGGACATTATTTACGCATTAATCCGAAACAATATATATTAATAGTATTACATGTCTAGATTATAATAATATTTAAATGTGAAATACCAATTAAAATCACTATTCTCAGTGTTCTTATCTTTTGTTTAGTACTATAAAAGGTTTTTTTTACTTTATTTTATTAACATATTGCCAAGATAGGTACTTTATTTTTGTATCTGAAATGTTGTAGATGAAATTTGGTTTCGAGATAGTTTTGATCAAGGAAATAATTCCTAATCAGGGTGAAAACAAGAGTTGAATTTACTATGAAAATTCGGTTTCGATGAAACACTTGAGGGTGAGATTATATCTATGTGAGCGAAGTAGCAGATTAAAACTAGTATGCATATGACTCCCAAAAATCAAAGGTGCGTGCCAGGAATACGAAACCTCAATACTCCGGCGTAAGCAACTGGAATATTAACCGAAGCTATTACTGCTTATTTTCCATAAAGGCATTAATTACCGAACCTTTGATATGATCTCGTACATATCGAGTATATGAAGGTACTTCATCTTGTTTGAATATTGGGTTTAATTAAAATTGCTTATCTTGTCGTGAAGGGCCTTTGATCTTCATGAAGCAACTACATTTTAACATGACTGTATATTTTTTATGCGACGACCCTTGTAACATAATTAATTGATCATATAATGTTTATTGAAGTTAGACCACTTGGCGTGTTTGGGACAACGGACCAGGATTTTTGCGTGGGACTAAGGTACACAATGTAATATATATTTTATTAATGTAAATCAACTTCAACTTGTATTATAAAAGGCATATAAGCAAACTAGTATTTAGTAGACATGTTTAGTAGTATGGACATCCTTGTCCAAATTCAAACAGTAATTCAAATTATTTTTTGTACATAGATCAGCCTATCAAAAAGGCAACGGGGTACCTAATGGAAAGTAGTCACCGTCGCTTAATGCCATTTACAACAAGAGAGGAATCGCTGCACCGTCAACTTTAAGAAGCTCTCTTTGCGTATCTTCTGAACCCCATAAAACCCCAGATCGTCGCGTGTTCGAGGTTTGGATTGCGTATTAAAATCCGTTTTAATTCTCTAGTCCAGTGCTCGTATTCATATTAAATATTACACTTTTTGAATTAGCAGGTAAATCAGCGAACGCGCTGATCTTATCATATATATAATTCAAATTTAATAAATTATATTTATTTAAAAAAAAACTAAAAAATAATATTATAATATCGCTCTTCCACCTTGTCTGTAAAAAGTAACAATCAGAGCCTCCAGCAGATATAGATATTCAAATGCAGATATAGTCCAACAATTTAAGCATTATAGGTTAATAATTTCAGCCATAGTACCCACTTAGATAGGAAAATTTTCAAATACTTTTAGACGGATTACTTAATACGTAAGTTCGTACAAACAAAACAAAGTTTAGAAGAAAGTTTATTCCAAATCTTACACGTAAGTGGTGGTGGTCAAAAGGAACGCCCAAACCAAACTGGAGGACCGCCACAAATCCAGTTGAGGCGTAGATGTGCTGGTAATTCTAAGGATTAAGGAGATATCCTTTATATGTAAATGTGCCGACAACCACTCTTTTATCTATTACAACTTTTTACACGCGATTTGCCCGCGCAAAAGTGCATATTACACAATTTCATCTTTCAAGCTCTTTTGCACCTGAGAAGTATATGAGGGCTGCGATTTCCGATATTCCTTTCTTTGTGCTCTTTTACGGTCTCTCAAAAAACTAAATATAAAGAACCCAAATTTGAATCTCGAACTTAAAAAATACTTGCTTCAATTGTATCCCTATTTTAAGCTCCTCAAGTTTTGTTTTCGAAGCGTAAGATAGCCTACGTTCGTCCCAAAGATCTAATCTCTTTCTATATTAAAATTCATCAAAATTTTACGTAAAAACAGAACATACATACAAACACACAAATTTTTGCAATAAAACATTAGTAGAATATTTTCATAAAATATGTTGCTTCCCAACATAATCATATTATTCTTATTAAAAACCTTTATTTCTTTCAACAAGCTTCATAAACACACGTAACCAATATTCCTCGTCTGAAATTCAGGCTACTCACGGTCCGGTAGATTCCGCCCAATTAAAAAGACTTAAAGTGCTGCGCTAAATTGGAGAGCCATTCAATTCGGAGTGACTTTTCTATGTATTAGCAATTAGTGGCAAGATTCCGGCTAATCACGTCATTATTTATTTTATGGATGAACTTCTTACATTGCCGTTTAAATTTCACACTAACTTTGTTTAATACTGGCACACGGAATATATAACATTGGAAAAAAAAGGAAAGTGATGGAACACATTTTCGAAAGAAGTTGGAAAATCAAGTAAAGACTAAGGAAAAGATATAATATATATCATAATATCACAAAATGGGCTTTAATCAGTTATTATATTGGTATTGGTGGTAGTTAGTATATTGGTAAATAAATTAGAATACAACGGTGAGAACAGATTTTTCCTACAATTGTGAAAGCAAATAAAGTTATTTATAACAAGCTTATGACGTCCGAAGAATTATTGCGTTGTTTTTGTTAGGAAGTTCCGAGATACTATGAAGTTTTTTTTAGGTGAGACGAGTAGCAAACGAGCATGCAAACCACCTGATGTTATGTATTATATTATGTATTCGCATCCCATAGACATTCATATATAAACACAAACATGACTGAAGTCCTATCTGAGCTCAAACATAGACACGTTGCTGCTCCTGAGGATTAAGATGGTTACTCCGGTTAAAAGTGTAGCCGGCCACCGCACCTCTCCAGCCGAAACACAAGTAATGGCGGATTATGAGGGCGGCGGTGGTACTTCCCCAGTTAAACTATATTTCTCCTACCTTTAAAGTGAAGTGTGAAGTTACGCCTAAACAACTTTTAACTCGATCAAGCTGTATGATGTCTGAAACAGGATATTGTATACAGTTCCGAAGGTTTTCGATAGGGCACTATTTGATCGAGTCCCAAATAACTCCCTATCGACATAAGGAAGTTGAGAGATTTTTCACAAATAGAGGGCACTACACTAAAGAAGGTTTCGGCTTCTGTGCAGCTATTTACTGGGTATTCTGTGTGCAATAAGGCTCAAGTAATCCTTGATAAAAGTGATAAAAAAAATTCTAGGTAATTTTTGTAAGTAAAATCACGGGTATTTGTGAAAATTGATGAAAAAATAGAGGGTTTGAATAATAAATATTGTGATTTAAAATTACTTAAATCATTTGAGATTCGAGACGAAAAAAGATATAATAGGTGATTTTAAAAATAAATTTTAAGATTATAAGTGACTGAAAACCATTTATTTTCTAATTCTTTTAAGTGGAGTAGAGAACCCATAGATTTACATGTACATGTGGATTGATGGCGCTAGGGTGCAACAAACAGTGCCATCTATCAATTGTTACATGATATCACTACCGGAAACGCAAGCGCTGCTGTCGCTTGGACACGATGGTCGGTAGTGGGGACGCAGCTCGGACAGACGACCGCGCCCGAGTGGATGGGCAGTTGAGTTTGGTCGGTCGTGGCAGACGCCCGGTACCAACGCACGTGTTTGTTTCTTGTGGTGTACTTAATAGTTTTTCCATTTAAATCCCAGTTACTGTCAGTTTGTTAATTGTGGTTTATATCTCGCTCGAGTACCAACGTTAGCGCCCACGACTATGTCTAATTATGAAGAGGAGCCTATGCCTCGCGTCTCGGCCACCAATGACGCGACATATATATCATTAAATAGCAACAATGAACATCTTAAACCGAATTATAATCAAAGCCTAACCTAACAATCTAAAGGGAGTCCAAGCCCATGTGGCATGGTTCCAAGAACATTAGCTGGATTCCCGCGTTAAATAACAATCGAAATTATCTGCACGAGATATGAACTAGCCTACTTGTTACCGGAGGCGTCGAATAATCGACTAGATAATAACGTAGATCTGTGGTAAAAAACGGATATCCATTATTCACGTACAACCTGTATTAATACCAAAGTCCTATCTGACGTCGAGCATAGATAAATTGCTACTGAAGACCAAGATGGTGTTGCTTTTAAGTGTAGCCGGCAAACGCACCTCTCCAACTGAAATACAACTGCTTTACGGGGGTTGGTAAGGCAAGAGTAGGTATAATCGGTCACTGTTCTTTACCTCGTAAGTTCGTATAGTATGATATTTCTATAAATTGTTCTATGAGTATCATTACTGAGTGTAAACAAATACTTGATATACCCAAAAAAACCGAACTAGACGTAGTAGTTCGATTCGAATCTCCCATGTAGCTCCTGTCAACAATTTTCGCCACAACCGCAGTTTCGCCGTGACTGGTTCGAAATATCGGCAAGAAAAAATAAAAAATCGTTAATCGTAAGTACTCGGTACATGGTAAAATGTGCAAATCCTTTATTTCAATAAATATTTAATTTGTCTAAGTTTGTCGGTGTCTAATATTTCATTGAAAAATCGACCTTATTTCAATTACTACAAGGTTCATGAATCTCGCGGTCGGGAATACATTGAGCTTAGTACAGCCTCTTAAATAATATTTAGTTAAGCAATGCTCTGTCTCCGAAATATGTTCCGAATTTACATTTAAGGCTGCAAAGGGTTATTTTATTTTGACCGTGATTCAGTTTATATTTACACAATAAATGTTAAGTAGAGTTTCTTTTCATGAAAGGGAATTGGCATACTAGCTTGTAGTCCATCTGATGGTGGTCACTGATTCTGACTGTTCTATTTGAGATTGGACGTGGTTGTCCATGGACTGCAATGACCACTTAACATCAGGTGGCCTGCATGCCAGTTTCTTACTCTTTCACAATAAAAAAAACTCTGGAACCTTTTTAATATGCATTATGTAATATAACGGGTGCTCACGATTAACGATTTTTTATTTTTAATTGCCAATATTTCGAACCAGTTGCGTGGCTCGTGGTCACGGCGAAACTGCGGTGGCGGGGGGTAAACTGTTTTTTTTATATGCTTGGGTTGTATGTAACGGAATCTTTGAGCTCAATTGTCATCAGTTTCTAGAAGTTTGATTAATTCGAAACTTTGCACACGAATCAAGGACCGATTAAAATGCAATAATATGAAAAAATTGAGAAAAATAAGTAAAAACACGCTTTTATATCTCATTTTTTAGTTGTTTTTATAGAAAAGCGTGTTTTTTTTTTTTTTTTACTCCCATTTATTATAACAGGAAATTGGCAAATAACGTTGTAGTCCATATGCTGCTGGTCTCTACTTCCTGCATAACATCTGTTCTCCTTCTGGTTCTTCTGATCATGCTTCTGACGAACTTTAGGAAAAAACTTCCTCCCGAAGTCATTGACAGATGTATTGATCCATCACCTGTACAGCCAATAATTTGTCTATTGTCGATACTGTCTATTCATTTTTCTGTTCCGTCTGTGTCTCTATCCATCCATGTCAGTCTGTCTTCATCAGACGATTCTTTCATCTGTTAGTCTGTCTGTCAATCCGTCCAATCCATTCATTCGACCTTCTGTCTTTCTGTTTATTCGTCTGTCCGTTCTTCTGTCCAACTATCTACATATTTGGTTGTGTGAATTATTTATTACAGACCACAATATCATTAAATTCACATAAGATGCGCTCCTTCGCCAGATATTTTAAGAAATGGAAAAATAAAATAAAACGTAAAAATAAAACGAAGGTCAAAGCCAAACGAGAAGTGTTTACGCTATTTTTTGATTTTTGCGTTGACGTAAAAACACAGAAGTCAAATGGCAAATTAATATAATTTAGTGAATTTGAGATAATCATTGATACGTCAATGTTCAAGGTCACACTGAGGCTCTAGGGTTTCAATACCTGGCCGGCATTTAATTTTGAAATTATGTGCACATTTTCATGTGAGAAGAGTCGCAAACGAGCATGCAAACCACCTGATGTTAAGTAGTCGCAGCCCATAGACATCCATCGTACAACCACAAACACGACCGAAATCCTAT
>DWON01008724.1:0-11916 GCA_018251015.1 Phocides pigmalion okeechobee | reverse complement strand
GGGGGGGGGGGGGGGGGTGTGGGGGGGGGGGGGGGGGGGGGTGGGGGGGGGGGGGGGGGGGGGGGGGGAGGGGGGGGGGGGGGGGGGGGGGGGGGGGGGGGGGGGGTGGGGGGGGGGGGGGGGTGAGGTGACATGAGCTGAGGTGAGGTGAAGTAAGGTGAGCTTAGTACCGGTGACTGTGTAGATGGTGCTCTGGATGAAGCCGTAGTCGTCGGGCGCGCGCCGGTCCTCGAACAGCGGCGGGTACTCCACCTCCGCGTACGCACCTGCGACACACACACAGACATAAACATCACAGAAATAACATTTTGATTACGGCGCTTACATTTGTAACAGTTACAGTCGCGGGCGACTCTAGACTAAAGATACGTTGAGCGTTTATACTCAGTAGCGTCTACGAGTACGAGCAGCCTGGTGCACACAGCACTAGTTTTCACCCGTAAGCTTTTACGGATTTCTATTTAAACCACAGTTGTGTGCGAAGTGCAAATCTCATACACGACATACGATATTAAACTACTATTATCGCAAAATTTATAAATATTACTATGTTTCGGGTAGTCACGGTTAACGATTTTTTATTTTTGACTGCTGATATTTTATTTTAAAACATCACATTATTTGAATACAAAATATCAACAGTCAAAAATAAAATGTCGTTAATCGTGAGTACCCGATATTACTGAAACACGATAGTTGTTTCCCGCAGTTAGTGCACAGTTACAGGGGGGGGGGGGCAGGTACCGTCGAGGCGCGAGTACTGCGCGTGCTCGGCGCAGCAGGCGTGCTGGCGGCACAGCGCGGCGCCGGGCCGGCAGCACGCCGCCTCGGGGATGCAGCGCCCCGACGAGCAGTTCAGCCGGTCGCTGCCTGCAACGATCGCGCTCTTGTTGTAGCCGTGGGGAGCTCCGGACTCGAAAACGTGTCTCCAAATTATATGCGTATTGAAAAATATCAACCGCCTGATGTTAAGTAGTCGCAGCCCAGAGATATCCACGCAACCAAAAACACAACTGAAATCTTGTCTGAGCTCGAACATAGATACGTCGCTACTCCTGAGGACTTAGATGATCGCCTCGCTTCAAAGTGTAGCCGGTAACAGCACCTCTCCGACCGAAACGCAAGTAATGCTCTACGGCGGATTATGAGGGCGGCGGTGGTAGCAGCGGAAGTGTAAAGGATGATCATTATGTCCGTATATGTCCGCATGTTTACATATATGTGTGCGTGTGCGTGTGTGTACGTACGCGCGCAGGGCGCGGGCGCGCAGAGCGGCGGCAGCTCGTCCTCGGCGCGCAGGCAGTCGGTGCGGCCGTCGCACACGTAGCCGGCCAGCACGCAGCGCATGCCGCACCAGAACGCGCCGCGCGCGCACTGCATGCGCCCTGCACCGACCGATTACCACACCCACATCACACGTCTTTTTATATCATGCTTTCAATCGGTTAATGAAAATCAAAATGCAATAATGTTTCGGTCAGAATACTATAAAGTCTAAAACCTGTGAGAGATTGCCACCTACTAAACTAGCCCTCGGTGACGCCAGGATATCGAAAGGAAAGCAAAAGCTATTCTCCAGCCCGACGCCCAATCAGGCACATTTCTTGGGAGTATTTTCGGCTCCACGTGCCTACATCGGTGTGCAACTATTTACAAAGATGTCGGAAAGACTCAAGCTCACACTTTTACCGCTCCTGATCCGGAAGACTCCATTTAAAACCCTCTTACAAGTAGGAGACACCGTGGTGCTGTTCTGGTCTCGAGATAAGAGACACTATCTATAATCCTATCAATGTTGTAACTAACTAGTTTGTGATCTCGATTCACAACAGATGGGGGCGGTGGGATGTGTGCCGTACCCTGAGGCTGGACCAGGATGTACTTGGTGACGCTGAAGGGCGGCGCGGAGCACATGTAGTGGCCGCTGTCGCTGGTCTGCAGCGCCGCGCGCTCCAGCCGGCTGCTCGTGGACGGGCCGCTCGCCGGCTCCACCACGAACGGCCTTAAGTAAAACAAGTAATTCTAATTACAATTCTAAACCCTATATTCTAACTTATAAAATAACTAATTTCTGAATTCAAATATTTTATTTCATTATAAAGTACATGAACTTGATGAATGTCAAAAATATTATAAAATCAGTCCATCGGCTTTGAGGTTGGCTGACGTTGACCGGGAGAAAAAAGCCCAGCGGAAAAACTCTCGGCACTCTTTTTAAATCACTCATCATCATCTTTTTCTATACAAGTATATCTATATCTATATCTATATCTGCATACATATTATAAAACTGTAACTGATCGCTGACTGTACGTGGCAATTATGTTTAAAATGTCATAATGGGATGCCTTTATATCCGTAAGTGAACCCAAAACAATGTTCTTTTATTTTGTTTTTCTGTATGTTTGTGCACGCTAATTTCAGAAACGGCTTATCCGATTTGAATGCAGTTTTCAGGATTATATTGTGATGGGTTTCACTTAACATTTAGTGTTTTTTTTTTCATTTATATCAGTTAACAAATAAAGAAGTCATGTCAATTTATGCAACAAGTGAACGAAGTCGAAAGCTAGTTGACAAATAAACATTACACAGTACGATAGGAACATTGTGTACACAAGAGACAGCTAATCGTGTCTTACAATTTCAGGATGTCAGAGTGGACACACGTGACACCTACCTGCCGGCGTTGGTGCCGTTATCGCTGACGTAGTTCCACACGTACACCCTGGGCGTGGCGTCGCCCTTCAGCTCGCAGACCAGCGTGAGGTTGTCCCGCACGCGCCGCACCAGCACGTCCGTGTACTCCAGGTCTCCGGGGCTGTACAGCACCAGCGACGGCTGCACTACCTCCGTTGTGCCTGCAGAATTATACAATCATTACAATGCATATATATTTATTTAACACTTGGAGTGCGGCCCTCATATATTAAATCGGGTCAGTGTTGCGGGAGGCGGCGCTAAACTGGAGCTTATTTCTCTAGACAAAAAAGCGCCGACAATTCACTAAAATATTGTATTTTTTAGAATCTGTATAGGATTCACGAATACGCAGACGAAATGTCCGGCCGCAGTCTTGTAGCGCCGACGTAAACACGGCACTTGTGTTCACTCGTAATCCATACAGATGTACGTACAACACAGGTGTGTACGCGACGCACAGAGTACGCAGCCGGGAAATTGTTAAGGTGATAGAGATAGTAAGATCCTAGATAAAGTAATGTAAAATAACAAAACACATAAATATTGTCTTCCCACTAACAGATTAATTATTAGAAGTTATACATTTAATAAATTATATAGATGTTCTTAAATGCATATTGAATTTCTTTAATTAATAAATAAAAAAAAAACAATTTCTAGCATTTTTTTTATTCTAACAAATAAAAAAGTTTAGCAAAACGGGCACGCAAAGCACTTAATGTTAAGTGTTCACTGCAGCCCACGGACACAGCCATCTTAAACAGGACTGAAAGTTATCAGAGATCATACGTAGATTTATTTTGACATTTCACACCCCTTGAAGCTACCTACATACCTATTACATTCCAACCAAACCAAAATACAATATTGAAAACCACTGTTATCAAACTGAAATATAAGTCCTCTAAGATATTCAGAATGTTAGATACCAGATAGTTTTCCATTTAAGGTATAAACCTCGATATAATTCATCATGTAAATATGCAAGTAACAACTTGAATTCACAAAAGGCTGTCATTTCGATTATAAATGCAGACCTTGACTCGCATTGTCCTTATTTCTGCCCCATTTATTTAAATCTGGCCTTTTGTTCAAATTAGGAAGTGGATGCAAATATATTCAGCTACTGTTCATTTTGACACATTCACTGCGAAATTTGAATACATACACCGATGTTCGGTACGTCGTGATCACATCATTATTCCATTCCTACATTTTTTAGCGTAATGAGAATGTGTGTATAATTATATTAAAATACTTCTATTGATTATTAAAGTTACAATGTTTTTTCTAATTTTCTTAATTCGCAATTGGCGGTTACACTTTGAAGCGAGGCGTTCGAACTCAGATAGGATTTCAGTCGTGTTTGTGGTTGTACTGGCTTGTTGTGGTTGGCTGTCTATGGGCTGCGATTACTTAACATCAGGTGGTTTGCATGCTCGTTTGCTACTCTTCTCACATAAAAAAAAATAAATGTATGAATATCAAAGTTACAACGAAAAATCAGTTTGTCTTTAAGCACAGTCTAGGTTAGGTTTTATTAGGAGCAATAAGAAGCAGAAAAAATGCTCAACGCCACATTTTTATATGTCGTTGATCCAAAACACATTACACGGTGTAGCTTTACATAGATAACGAGGACACGTGCCAGCTAATTGGCTGTAAAGCCACTGTTGTGTTCCTGTTGCAGTAACCACGTAATACTATGTGGCGAGGTAGTTTTGTACTTGTCTAACATTCGTATTGTCTTTCACTGTTAAAACAACAGGTTAATAAGGTGGACTTTGAATTATTTGTGTAAATTTTTAGTATGAATTATTTAATTTAATGTAAAAATGAATACACTATTTGGTGTACCAGAAAAGGTTAATAAATACATATATATAATCAGTGTACTGATTGACAGACCCAGAGATCAATCCACAGCTGAAACCACTGAACCAAGACTCCTAAAATTTTTCAGATAGTACCTATCTAGCATTAGTGAGCAATAAGATAGGAATTTTTGAAATTCCATCCTTTAATAGATAATACCAAATACTTTATTTCGTAATATTTTTAATACCTTATGTGTATTTGAAGTAAACCTATCTATCTAAAAACAAAGCTGCACAGTTTATTGAAATATACTATATAATCAATATCAATAAAGTTTTATTTTATTTAAGTAGTAGGTATATAGATATATCTGAACCACAGAGAAGAAGGGACACTCCTAACACTCAATTTATATAAAATTGAATAAACAAAGGATTTTTGTTTTTTTTTTCTTTCACAAGAAAAGCTAGAGGCAAAAGCTAGTAATAAAATGAGACGATTAAATACCTTCATTGATTGCAGAAGTGTGTTGTAGTAACAATGCAGGTGATTGCTGATTGCACATCAAACAATTAATCAGAACGGCAATTCTCCATAATTACACACCATTCCAATGTTAATTTGCACATTGCTGTATAATAACTAGGAACAGTTAACAGTGTAATTAAGGTCACAGCACCGTATCAACATACATATCATTCCATACATTTCTTAATACTTAATACATGCTCATAATTTTTGGAATTGACAATCAAGTGTCTCTGATCCCTTACAATATTATTTGATGAGAACTTAGTACTATTTGACACTGTGAAGTGATAGACTAATAAAAATAGACTGGTATTTGGTACATGGATAATAAGAATAGACTAGTATTTGGTACATGGATAATAAGAATAGACTAGTATTTGGTGCATGGATATCTAGAGAGTTCCATTATATTTAAACTGGGATGATTATGGATTTCATTTCATATAAGATTTAACAATCACTGCACAGTAAGAAAATAAAGTACATTGGTATCACGGCATGTGTCGAGGCCTGAGCTACAGGCACTCTGTGCATGAAACATGAAGTGGACTACACCATTCATTGTCACATACAATAATAACTAATAACTGAATTGATAATGTTTTACAAGTTGTAATGTCCATGATATTTACCTGGTACCTCATATATTTGGATACACATTTACTGTGGAAATGATGCCAAAAAATTGATATAGATATATATTACAATTTATCAATACATGATGATTTTGATCATTTAATTGTCAGCAATTATGTTGATATTGATATCTACCAAGCTTTTCTATGGGTAGACGACAATGACCTTAAAAACATGTGTGGTACATTATAGTCCTAGTGAGGAGGTACCACTGCCACCCTCATAAACCTCATTGAAGCAATTCTTGTGTTTCAATTGAATGATTATGGTATGAATATGCACTAAGACAGCCAGCCCGGTTTGAAGCTGGACGTGGCTATATGCTGCACTTGACACTTGGACTGTGGTGCTTATATATTAGATCACATCAGCATAGCAGAAAGCAATACTAAACTGGAGCTGTATTCTTTACACTGAAGATACACTGACAATACACTGAAATATTGTAGTTTTTAGCATTTGTCTATCATCTGTGAATACATAGATGTAATGTCCGCTACCGTCTTGTAGTGCTGATGTAAATACAACAGTTTTGTTCGCCCGTAATCCATCCAGTACATACATACATACAATATGTACAATACAGGTGTGTAAAGTCAGTGTTGCACCAAGGAAGACACAGAAGTGTTGTATGCTGCAGGGAATGTGTTACCGTTGCTTGTATGGTTTGTTACTATCATTACACTTACCTGAACACTTTCTACTAAATAATTTGTAATGGGACCTACAATACACATCATACAGGTGGTGGTTATAGTATTGGGGTTACATACAGGTAACTCCAAACACATGTGTCTTTTTTATATAAGAAATGTAGCAAAGGAGTGCACAAGGTACCTGCAGGCAGGCAATTAAGTCACTGCAGACCACAGAATGCACTTTTAACTTCTACTGAGCTAAAGTTCAATCTGAACAGACATGTAGATACATTGGTATTCTTAAAGACTAAGATCATTTCCTCACTTATAAGTGTAGTCGACAATCGCACACCCTATGATCCAAGTGCTGCAGTGACAATTCACCACCAAGTAACAGCTTGCTAATTTCACATTTCTATGTTATAAATTTGTACCACCACGCTATTGTTTGTAAATTGTTGCAAAAAAGTTTTTTTATCTGTAATCTGTAACATAGATTTTCAAACATAATAACTTATTCTATTAGCCGAATAGTTAAAGAAATACGAGTATGAACGAATTAAGCATGTAAAGAACATCTGTAATACAATATACGGTCATCAAATATTATTTTTCTGTGCAAAAATACTTCGTACGTTGACAGAACTGGTATTTTTCTCTCATGTAGGCGAAAAGCACATTTATGTACACAAAGCACATTACTGTACTTTCTGTTAGTTAATAGCAGAGATGTATCGTGGGAAAGTGAAAGGATGTATTAGGTATATTAGAATCAAAAAAATATACCGTTAAATTTGCGAAAACAAACATTAACGGTCCTCAAAATCAAATGAAGTCGTTGATATTTTGAGACTAGCCTTCGACCAAACGTGTGACCGAACACATAGAAACGCTCAAACACCTGATCAAGGTCTCAAATTTAAACAAAATAGCTAAAAACACAAAAAATGTACCAAACATTTTGACGTGCAAACAATTTATATAGGTTTTATAGAAAAAATGTGTTTGTTGTACTCACATGATTTGATATAGAAAATAATGACGGCAATACACAAAAATACATGTTTGATAGCCTCAAACATTTTTATTTATTTTACATTTTCATCAATAAACTGATTGACGTTTAATCACTTAGCACGCCATTTTTGTTTTTCGATGAGAAACGATTCGTTTCGCATGATCATGTTATTTCAATGTACAATATATTTACATAAAAAAACAAAACTTTATTTTTTTAGTTCTTACATTAATATAAATAATTAGAAACATGTTTTAAGCATAACATAATAATTTTATATTCTTAGGACCTTGTTTTTAGATGTTAATCTTGAGTAAAACTGCAAAGACGACCGCATTAGGGTATTTCAACGAATGGACTTCTGACAGGTACAAAAAAGAACAAAGTGTGCTCTAATTGGTTAATTGGTTGGTATTATCAATTGAAACTGCAGTAAATTCAATTTGCTTTCTGATTTATACTTTTACAAAAACTATTTATTCATTATATGTGTAGCAACTTGCAACTTGCAACTTGGTTGGCAATGTTATCAGTTTGACATTGATGGCTGCTGACAACGTGACGACTTCACAGTGACGCATTCGTAATTCGTATTGTTTATGTTGTAATTTGTATGCAGTTTATGTTACATTTGACTGCAGAATTCTCTGTACCTATAGAACGTTGTGATTTTTGGCTTGTGGATATTTATGTCAAAAAGGCACTAACACGGAGAGAATAACGTCTTGCAATTATTAATATGGATTTAAACAGATTGCCAAACGATCAAAAACTGGTGTTATGTAGATGGTACTTTAAAGGTAAAGAAAAGCTTCTTTGGGAATCTTAAATTAATTATTTTTTCATCTTGTGTAACATAGCATAATTATAACGTACGTACATAACGTAATATGAAATAAGATAAGATTTACAACTTGATACGATACGATACAACCATTTAGTGTCCGATAGTTACAATTTGATACGCATATTACTTCCAAACAGTAACGATGCGTGCTAGAGATTTATACCCCGGACTATGGGATCCGAGGCCGGAATCGTAACCTCTAGGCTATCACTTTATCCCAGCTTGTCCTATTGATATAAACCTTATATTGAGTTTTGCGACTTGAGTCCTAATGGAAAGATCTCCTTCCTGGGATTGGAAACTTTGGCATGCACTTCTGATTTTTTAAATGATTGTGTGCATTAAAAAATAGAAATAAATGATCGCTTGCTTATATTTTGACAGAAAACATTATAAGGAATCTTGAGATTTTTTTTTTAACTTGAAAAAGGTGTTTGGAGCCGACTGGTCAGCATTTGGGCAGCATGGTGGTCTGTGGCCTCACTTTAACTTAGTCATTGTGAATGTCAATGTGAACCTATGACTAGCCGACGGACACGAAGGGGTTAACACCTTCCCTGCTGCGTACCACACTGCTGTGTATTACTTAGTGCAATGCATTTGCAGCTTATCCACACCTGTTTTGTACACACAAATCTGTATGGATTATAGGCGAACAAAATTGCTGTGTTTATGTTGGCGCTACAAGTCTAGTGGCGGACATTGTTTGTGTATTTGTAGATGATATACATATGCTGACTAATATAATATTTCAATGAATTGTCGGAGGATCATCAGTTTCGTGCTGTCTCCAGCAATACTGACCCCATCTAATACATGAGCTCCGCAGTCAATGTTAATGGTGATGGTCACAATGAACCTTTCACCCACCTCTCATTTTTTAATGCTACAATACTAATTAGGAAGTTGAACAACAGTTCAATCAGGAGCTACCACCACTGCTGCTGAAAGTGGATTATGAGGATACACGTCGTATTTGAGACATGCTATGCATTGTTGGTATGCAAAAATAGGTGTTACAAGATTCTAATGTCAATTTTCAAAATTCAACAGTGGGGCTGTTTTTCTTACCGTTTGTGTGGGCCGTCAACAGTTTGTGGTTCTTCAAGGAGGCATTCATCAAGCCTCCGTATGAACAGCAGAAGCAAATAAAAAAATGTGAGTATATCTTTATTAACGTGACATCCACTGCCATGTTCTGTATGAATACATTTTGTTTTTTTTATGTGTAAAGAGCAGCAAACGAGCATGCGCACAACGTGATGTTAAGAAGTCACAGCCCATAGACATCCATGGACAACCATGACTAAAATTCTATCTGAGCTCGAATGTTGTTAATCATAAGGGTTAAGATGGTGATCTTACTTCAAAATGTAGCCGGCAATTGTACCTCTCCAACCGAAACACAAGTAATGCTTTACGGCGGATTATACTGGGGGCGGTGGCACTTTCCCAGTTGAAGTATAGTCATTCCACCTTTAAACATGTTGCTTACTAAATTATACATTATACTATGTGATTGGTATTCACAAATAACACTTTTATTCCCCGACATTTTAGACCCATTGCATTCATAATGGTCACGGCTGGCAAAGAGTGTTAATTGCATGTGGCTGTGACTTTGCAGCTATGTATGTGATGGCCATTTTAGTAGTTGCATACCTGTGATCGAGTTCCGTTGGGGCTGATGTATTGTAAGAAGATTACAGACATTTGTCCAGGTGTACTGCTGTGGACTGCTGTAACTAATTATTTGCACAAGGTTTTCTTACTTTTATTATTATTATTAAGCTTTATTCTCTGTATGCCATTATATGTAGCGTTACTATTTGGGTAATATTATTAATTTCACAAGCCCTTTTGAGTGAAAGCCTCCTATATCTTTATCCATCTACTTCTATCCATGGCGACACTCGTCCCTTCTTTTCCTGCAGCTTGTATGATATCCCCTGCCCATCGTTTTCTTTGCCTACTACCTGGTACCGGCCACCCACCTTGGGGAATAAGATCACCAACCTCTATTAAACAAGTTTATTATTATTCAATAAATTTTACAGATGTGATAGCAAGTGGTGTCGGGTGTTTGCTGTGGTCGGTGGCGCTGGCCGTGTGGACCACGCTGTACCAGACCCAGCGGGAGTCCTGGGGAGCCGTGGGCGACTCGCTCTCCTTCATCACTCCGCTTGGCAGACCCTAGTTTGCAGACCCTTAGGGTATGGACTATGGAGCATCAACTTAGCAAACGTGAGAGTGTTGATCTTTAGGTCAGTTCCCATTGTGCGTTTGTTGTAAACGACTATCATGTTCAATTGTTCCAATTAATTGTGACAATATTTTTATTGTGTCATATCGTGCTGTGACGACGATTTTATCGTATACAGGCAGTCCTCGTCTTACGGCATGTTAGGTGCTCGAAATACGCGACGTAAGTCGAGACATATTTTTTTCATGTTTACATAAACAAGTCAAGGATCCACGCGGACTCAAAATAAAAACTGCATTTATAACAAAGGATATACATACTTTATTATAAAAAGTAAATTCTTAAAATAATATAAATGTACTTATGAAATTGATAGTTATTTTTGTTATTCGTGTGTGATTAATATTAATAATAATGATAAAACTTTAATAATCAAAATATATAATGAAAAATAATAAATTAAACTTTTGGCTTAAAGAAACTATCAATTCTACCCCCATCCTCTGTATCAATTCTATCAATTCCACTCGCGACAAGTGAATTCTCGTATGCCGGAAATGGAAACAATTGACGTATGTTTGAGGAATACAATGTTCGACGTAACTTGAAACGACGTAAGTCGAGGACTGCCTGTACTGTCGTGGCGTGTTGAGACGATGATTTTAACGTGTCGTGTCAAATGGCGATATTTTCATCGAGTCGTGTCTTGAGGACAATTTCTCACATACGCTATTTCTCGAGCGGTGCAACGGTCAACATGCGAGTCTGAACCTATATATAAGTGAAACATAACAAAATATACGTGAACTACTCCATTTATGTATGAATGACTTAAGTTTCTATGAATATCCACGACATGCTGTTATACTGTGATACTGTGAACAAGATGAGCATCCGCCGCCATCACGAGGCGCAGTGGGAGCGCCCTCGGGGTGCCCACAATCGAGCTACCAACGGCTTTATAAAGTAGTGCACTTTTGTATTTTCTTAATATTAATATCACCGTGTGATTGTATTTCTGGATGACGCCTGTTTCTGAAGCTCTGGTTTCCTACAAAAGTAATGTCGGCATTTTACGGTTTTTACCCATGTACATGGTTGAAAAGTAAGAGAAGTATATTTACGCGTAGGAAACTCAAATAACAAAAATCAATTGCGTTGTGTGTAGTGACGTCACCACGCCGGCTACCCTGACCAGCGAAGCAACTATCAGACCTCTGCAGTAACAAGTGTAACAACGCATGCACGACGTCACGCTCGTCCTGTTCGAGGCAGATCCTGTTGAACGTTGGACTTTGAACGGTTTTTTGATGACGTAACTTTAACAGAGGTAAATACTTTGAGGCACCTTCAATAATGTTTTTTTTTTTTATAATCAAAGAGTAAGAAACGGGCATGCAGGCCACCTGATGTTAAGTAGTCACAGCAGCCCATGGACGACCACGTCCAATCTCAAATAGAACAGACGCTCTATCTAAGGATGGACGCGGATGCGTTCTTACACTTGAGGACTAAGATGGTC